>CM033637.1:26687323-26697531 GCA_019453435.1 Rhinogobius similis | reverse complement strand
TAATTTATAAAGCCTAGTCAACCAAATGTATCTACACAATATGAAATTTAACAGAGAATTTTTCATTTTGACCCCAGTATTTGAGCCCTGCGCTGGAGACCCTAGGCCCTGCTTGGGTTTCGAACAGCCAGGAGCTTTGTCAAATAAGGAGATGAAAAAACAAAAATGAAATTTGAAAATCCATTCTAAAAGAAACCGGATTGCAATGCAGTGCAAAACAATCTGGAGATGTTGTGCTGTATAACCCCTGCTACTGCCAACAAACATCCCGCCCCACAACAGCTGACTCCTCTGTTGTTGTGATGTGATTTGAAACAATTACACATGTTTTCAGATCACCTCAGCTCAATTTAAGCCCAAAATTTCTCTTTTCCCATCTTTGTGCCCTAAACCTCTGCTCATTATCCTCTGGTGCTTCCCCTTTGTCCTCTTCTTTTATGTGCACTGCCCCTGTCCCACTAATCTAATATGAGTCCTGCTCCACTGCCACCCCCTGCCAGCGCCCAGATAAAAGCAGGACAGATGGGAGGTGGGAGGGGTGGAGTTAGGCAGCCCCAAATTAAGGAACTCCTCTTTCACCATCTGCTGCTCCTCTGCTGGGACTGTACCATCCTCATCATTTAACCACCTCATGCGCTATCAAAACTCTGTGATGTTTGTGGGGCAATTATGGTGGATTTATAGAGGTTCACAAAACAAATGTACTCTTTGTTTTGTGCTGCAAATATACTCTTTGTTTGTTGCAATCATAAATCATGAATTCATACATTTATTTATTTAATATTTTATTCATTTATTTGTTATGATTTTAAATATGTTATTATTGTGATTATATTATGTGGTTAGCTTTGGTAGTTTAATTATTTTTTATCACATTTCATTGGGCTGTATCTAACTCAAACCTTGTACAAAATGCACAATGCACTAATTACTCATTGATGCTCCTCATAATCTGCTGCATACTCCCTTGATTATCCGCTGAGTGTGTTCAGAGGTAAAGCAGCACCGCCATCTAGTGGAGACTTGCTGTTACTGTTATTATGCCATACTTAAAGTTCACTGCAGTTCCTTGTTTCGTCAGTGGATATTAGTCAAATACTGTTCATTTGGTCTAGCAATGATCATAAACATGTCCTCTTCTCTTGCAGTCCTCTCAGAGACGACAGACTCCACTGAGGAGGAGTGGCAGTCCATCGCAGATCTGGCCACAGCCTGCCGCAGCATCCTGGAGGCTCTGTCACGAGAGGGTGAGCAACCGCATGCAACACTCTTTACTTGCCACATTTATTGCTTTTTATCATGAACTTGTGTGATTTCTGCAGATCGTAAAGGAAGTGACTCGTCGCTGTCAGGAGATCAAGCAGATGGGAAACAAAGAGACTCAAAGTAAGTGGCTGGTAGTCATCTCAGTGCAGATAAACGTCTCGTGCAGGAAATGTCTGCTTCATGTGCGCTGCTGCTTCAGTCATACTATATTGTTCTCAGAGCATTACAGGACGTGGCTGCTCTGAACTATAGAGTCTGTCAATGTGATGGATGGCCAACCAATCAACGAAATTGCTTAGTGCTCTTTGTTCCATGCTAACATTAGAGTGCAGGACTTAATATTCTTATAAATGTATTCTGCACCTTCAAATGTGAAGTCGGCCTTTAGTGAGAGTAATGCTCTTTTGTTGCAGTGACTCTCCGGGCCACCTGGAGGAGAAGGTGTCGCAGCTTGAGTCCATGCTGAAGAAGCTGCAGGACGACCTGCAAAAGGTGCTCTAAATTTCATGAACACTTTTTTATTGTAATATTTATTTTTAACTCCAGTCAGATCTGAGAGGAATAGTGTAAATTGTTTATATTCTCTCCTGACATTTGTAAATATGATATAAATATGGCAATACTGTATATTGAGTCTAAATGTATTTAAATGTGAAACTACTGTCATGTTGATAAATCTCACTCCTGCATTAATGTTTTCTTTTGAGGACATATGCGACTACATTCAGTAATCCTTTCAGCATTTGCATACTTCATTACTGTGCCTTATGCCTCCAGAAAACAATAACAGGAACTATGCAACACTATTCAAATGTCCATGATCCACCCCCATACAGTCATCATGTTTATCAATCTACTGAATGTGTAGTGGCAGTTCAATGATCTCAGCATCCATTCAAGTGAAACCTTATATGTCTGTGAAGTTAAGTGTGGATGTCAAATGCACCTGTGAAGCTGGCTAATACCATTATTTTTATTACTATAATTATTGTCACTAATAAACCCGGGAGACTTGTGCACTGGTTGTGGGTTATTTCCTCACTACACCTGTTGTCCGTGTGTTTCTTCACCTCTGGAGCTCTGTCACTGCCCGTGTCCTGCTACAGCCTTCTGAGAGACAGCTGTTGTTTTGTGCGTGTGTGTTGCAGGAGAAGGAGGACAAGGCCGTGCTGCAGGCCGAGGTGCAGAGCCTCAGGCAGAACAACCAGCGGCTGCAGGAGGAGTCTCAGAGCACAGTGGCCCGCCTCATCAAAGTCACCGAGCTGCTGTGCAACGTCAACAAGCCCTGTTAGCCACTGTTAGCCCACATACACCAATCAAAACATGCAAAACAACAGCACTCTCTACACTGACAGACTGTGTGTAGATGGTTTGACACAAATCCTCAGTGTGTTCTTTTAATACTCTGAACCCAGACCCACCTGTCGGCGGGAAGTATGCAAATCTGTTTTAAAGACATTGAGACATGACCTTCATGGACTGACCACTGTGCAGCTGTGCGCTGCAGTATGCTCTGTCCGAGTGCTTCTCTTAGTAAGTGTGTGTACGAGCGAATGTGCATCTCATACTGTAACTGCTTCAAATACTTGACAAGCTGGGCTCATTAGCACTTGCAGAAAATGTGGTAATTAAGACACTGTACAGCATGTGTGGTGGTGTCTTTTGAAATGACCAAAAGTCTATATAGACAGTATATACTGTATATGTGAGAAAATATATGTGAAGAGTACATAGTGTTGGTATCTTCTGCGATGGACTTGAATTTAAGACAAAGTGTGTGGCCTGTAGGCCGTCTTGTGAGGATGTAATGATGCACCTCACTGGCCTCAGAGTGAGCTGTGGTACAGATCTCTGCTCTGTGTGTGTGTTGAAGAGTAGCTACTGTATTTAATAACTGGACTTTAATGGAGGGAATGTGTAAATCCAGAGAAAAGGGATGTGACTGGACGCATGCTTTTATCCAGCAGTTTGTTTGGACAGTGAGTGAGATAAGGAGAAGGGTTATACCTCTCCTGCGGACACAGATGATAGAAGGATCGCCTGTAGCTGTTTCTCTTTAACCTCACTATTGTAGCAGCCATACTGTAGAGATCTGCTGGCCTGAACCACAAACATGCCACTAGGCAGCTTTTCCTTCAGCTGGCACATAGCTTTAGGTGTTTAACTGCAACACCTGGGACTGATAGTGAAATTCAGATTATTTATTTAATTCAGTGTTTGGCGAGTGTCTCTAGTGATGTGAGTGGTAGCACTGAGGGCCAATCTCTTACCACCCCAAATGTGTGTTGTTGTGTGTTTTAATGTAATTTCTGCACTTTTTGTAAATGCTGGACTGGCCATTTTTGTTAAACTCACATTTAGGATTGTCCAGGTAACTGCTTAGTACAGCAAGGCGGCTTGTCTTACCTTCACGCCACCTTACCTCACCTTTTCTGTGTCCAACTTAGAGGTGTTTATTCTCAGTGCCAACAAAAACAAAAAGAGACTCAAAAGTCCTGGCAGCTTTTTGCGAATTGAACTGACTCTGACAAAGAGACGCCAAAACCGCGTGTAAAAAATAATTTAAGGGTCACTGTGAATACTTGGTACCAGCATAATAAGATATATCAGATTAATTTATCAATCTATTTGTGTGTTGAAATATGTATAGCTGGACTGGCAGGATGCAAATGCAGACCAAGAAGTGTTCTGGCTCCTAAATTTAAAATGGTGCATAAGATGAGCCGTTTAACTTTGTCTCCTGTATAGTAATTTAGATTGTATTAGGCTGGTCAAAGCATGAGAATGTGCCAAGCAACTTCCAAGCTCACTTTGTATGTGTGTGTGTGTATGTATGTGTGTGTGCGTGTGTGTGTACGTGTATGTGTGTGTGCGTGTGTGTGTGTGTAAAAATATAACTTATCATGCAAATATAGATTCTCTAGTGAGGGAAGCAATGTGAACCAGGAGTGACAAGTTTTTATTTAGTTTATCTTTTCCATGACTCAAATGGCAAAATGTATCCTATGTAAAAACAGTCTTAACACCATTAGGTACGCCTTAAAAAATGCAACTGATCAGCATTGACTACAGTGTTATTATGGTTATACATTTCTGTGCCTACCTGAAGATGTAATGTATGTTACTCAGCTTAGTGAGCTCATTTTTTGTCTTTGTTTGCACTTAACTTGGTTTTGTGGCACATAAAGTATTCCTTGGTCTCCCAACTTCCACAATGTGAGGGAAAGTGATCGAATGAACAAATATGAATAATAATAATAATATTGATGATAAAAATAGATGAGTGGTGTCAGTCTGTATGGTTTGAGTGTATTTAAACAATACTATACAACATTTAAAGGTACACTATGTAATTTTTCAGATAGGGGTTCTGCCACCTGTTTCAAATCCACAGCCACTTCATTTATATAGCACATTTTATAAACAGAACTGTTTCCAAAGTACTACAAAGACATAAAACATCAAACAAAATGTTGGAGAGGTCATTGCTTTGCTCGCGATTAAAGCACAGGTCCCTCACAATTCAAGATACACAATACATGGCTTGCGAAACAATGTCACAATTGTTTGCGGTACATGCAATAATTATTAAATTGCACATGATATTCTGAGATCCAAAACTATTTTTAATGAACCAAATGCATTTTAACAAATGTATTTCTTTGTTAAACCGCTACCTGCACAAACTGAATATAAAATGCATTTTTAATCATCAACAAATTGCATTGCACTTTTTGTAACATACCTGTAACTTTTTCAGTTACAGGTATGTTTCTTGATACGTTGCTCCACAGACCTGAGCTATAAATTGGCCTGGTGACGTCAGCTGCTAGTCTCCATGGAGATAGTTTAAATGTACCATGTACATTCCAGGCAAAGCTAAACATCTCCAAAGAGACAAACAGGTGGCGGACCCTCCAGCAGAAATGTTACATAGTGCATCTTAAAGCGCTTTACATGAAATATTGTGTAACAACACAAAATTCCACAGAATGTAAAATCTAAATTAGTTTGAATATTTTCAGTACAAGCCTCGTCCATCATGGTGCTTCTCTCTCAAGGTTGAACTGACTCAGATAAACCACAGCTCCTCTCTTGATAAAACACCGCGGCATTTTCCAAAGACATCATCATAGTAACACCTCCCTGGACTCTGTCTAGAAGCTCCTTGTAAACACTGCACACAGAAAAGCTTCATCTCCACAGCTTTGGCAATGGGAGGAGAGCCGGAGGAGCAGTGCCCTGGTCCATGTCTTTATTTGGGGCTGGAGTCTTCAGGGAAGCTCTCTGTTACAAACACAGGATCCATAGTGTAAACACAGACACAGATTGTTCATGTGTCATTATGTGAGGCGTGAGTTTACCAGATGAATTACATGTGTCTGACACCAGCATTAGAGAACTGGCACTGAGGAGAAGCTTCTGTTTTACACTTCACTGATGTACTATATGTTTAAAAGAGCCAAAATACAGCTCTCAGAATTTCCTATGGGCTGATGTGGTTGTTCTGATGTTTGTTTTGACCTGAGCAAATTTACTTTTGACACACTTATCTTCACGTTTCTCAAAAATGTCTCTAACCCGTCTAATAGCCTCTTCCATGAACAGTTTATTATTCTTTCTGACCAGTAGTTCACACCTCTCCAAGCAAGTATTCGTTTGCTTTTTCTGTAATTGACAAAAAAATACTTTTTTTTTTTTTTTACAATTGACATTTAAAATTTTTGAAAAGCCTAATAATAACTAGGCCTGTGTTTTATATAGTTATAGATCACGTAAATAAAGTTATGTGGTGTAGCCTGTGTTGGACATGGATCACAGTCAGCTGCCCACTTGTTTGCTTGCGTATAATAGTAACACTCCTTTCTATAATAAGCGTTTGAGGGGGCTGTTCTCTGTGAGTGAGGCTCACAGGAGTAGGCAAGCTTCAAAATCTGCTCCTGCAGAGAGCTGCCTGCAGGAGATGGACACAAGAAAAGCAACAGCTGCAAGGCATTAGCATCACGTTGAATATTAAACGTCTTTGGCCCGAATAACATTATTTTTTATGTCATTATGTGTTTTATGGTAAATGTTTACAGATTAGATTTACTCTGTTATAGCATGAGCTGGTAAATAAATACTAGGCTAAATAACATACAAAATAATAATAATAATAATAGTCAACATAAAAACAAAGAGCAAACATGAAGTCATTTTAGTACTGTGAGTGCACACAGACAAATGGGTGCAACCTGTTGCTTGGTTTAGGAGCTGTGGCGTCACGGAGGGTCCTCGCGGCACAGGTGCTGGTCACGTGTTTGTCGCCGCCTGCTGGTGATTGGTGTACAGTGGAGGAGAGCGGCGGAGGCGCACGAGAGCAGGATCTCCTCCAGTGTCGGCTCTCACAGGTTTCTCCGCTGACCTTTCGGACCGCGCACATGAAGAGGACCGGGGGCAGCTCTGCGTCTCGACCCGCTTCGTGTGACTCGGACTCGGGGAATATTCGCCTTAAACAGCGCTAGATTTCAGCGGAACGACCGGGACTGTCTTCGTGAAGGTTTTGACACAACTTGGCAGAGAACAAGTCGCTGTTGCTGGAGGCGTTAGTGGTGGTTTGATTTGAGCGAAGCTGCGTTTTAAGGGAAAGTAACAAACAAGCGCGAGAAAGCGAGTAGCAGATGTTTTTGGAGAGTATGTGGCTGACGGAGACATGAGGGCGGCTGCAGCGAGGCACCGGAGGCCCTTCCTGCGCGCGTGCTGCTGCGGAGTCGGGCTGCTCGCCGTTATTTGGCTCGCACAGATCCAGGTGCTGCAGGGGCCAGGTGAGAGCACATCATCCCCCTCTTACACACCCACACTGCAGCGGAATTCAACTGCTCAATGGACCTATGTATCTGTGTCACTTATAATTCATTTGGATTATTAACAATCATTTTAGGTGTGAGTTGCAGTGGCATCATGAAGCAGTGATGAATTAAATGAAAGTAACCAGTATTGACAGAGTTGTTATATCAAAAACATCTTATAATGCTAGACTTAGTGGGTTGGTAATTAACAGTCAGCCTAATTCTAGCATGTTCCAATTTTCTGTGGTTTATACTTTTGTTTTTACATGTAAAACACATGGATCACTCCCAATGGAAACTGGGATCCCAACTTGGGTCCTCAAAGAAAAGAAATTCAAACCAGATTATTTTTATTATCATTACTGTTCTACACCATCTTTATACACCAGAAAATAATTATATTTTCCAAGTCAACAATGTATCCATAGGTAAAATAGGGTCGCTGGATTAAAAAAGGTACACAAGGGTGGTGATCACTTCAAGTCAATGTTCAACTTTTTGTTCATTTCAATTTATTTTTTTGCACATATTGTCCACAAGTGGCTGATTCATCATCCTTCTTTATCAGATCCCACAATGCTCTTTGATCCATTGTATGATTTGCTTGTTGCATAATCTGAACTCAGCATAGATGTTTTAGATGTCTTCTTAATGAGAAGCCCAGCAGTGCGGTAGTATCTGTTCTGAGCTCGTTATCCTGGCCTCACCTCTGTCAATGGGGTCACACTCTGCCTCCGTGACTCATCTGTAGGATACATCTGCTCCTTTGTCATTATCGCCCAGAGAAGAGTGAAGAGTGGCATATGATTTTTTTCACCTCAGTTCACACTTCAAACCCAACACCTTTTTTAATAGTACTACCTCAAATTGTGTGAGCGTGGACCAAGGCTGGAAAGGTCAGCCTGTCAAAAGATTATTACTACTTTTATCTCTTGATGTCTTCAAATGTTTGCGACGCAAAGGGAATCATTTGTAAAGCGCTTTGAGTGCCTCAAAGGTGGAAAAGCGCTATATAAATATGTGACCATTTACCATTTGTTAGCATCAATATTAGATAACACTCTATGTAATATATAAGAGCTAAAAGCTCTTACATATAAACGTTTTTTTGCAAAAACTTCTACATAGTGGTTTCCAAATGTTGGGATGTAGCAGCCACCATCTTGACTTCTACAGACAATATATGGGCTAAATATACCAAATTTTTCTCATTTTAGAATAATGTCAAGTTCAACTAAAATAATGAGATATTGTGCAAAAAAACATGCTTCTGATAAGAAAAAAAGAAAAAAAAAAACATTGGGCTTTGTGATGATTATCAGTTTAATGACAATATTTGGTGTAGTTTGAACTACACTATTCAAATATATATACACACATAGACATGTAAGAGCAAATCCTTTGTAATGAAAACCCAAACAGATCATAAGGCTGTATTGAACTGTTTTCCTAAATGATAAAGTAATGGCTCATGTTACAGGAGCTACCTGTATGGCCCCCATGGAGGCGTACAGCAAAAGAGCCGGTTTGTCCAGTCAATGAGACACAATCTAATGACATTTCCTAAACTCTCCTCCTTGGGAGAGAAATTCCCAACTGTTATCAGCTGTTTCCTTAAATAGCCGAGAAAAAGGCTCTGTCCATTTGAAGGAATCTAAATATTTTGCTGACTCATGACAAGGGCTTTTTCACATCGCTGTGTTTCTAAAAATGTTTAAACAGTTGTCAGTGTGGGGCCAGTTGACAGTGAGCAGCACAGACACAGTCCTTGCACTTGGCCGATGTGTCGCAGATAAATACAGACTTAAGTTATTTACACTGCTCTGCTCATTCACAGCCTGTGTGCGTGGAGACGATTAGGATATTTCCACACAAACACTGTCGGCTCTGGACCTGTGCTGTGTTAACTCCAGGGCAGCTCGAGTCTGCGGTGTACAGGCAAACATGTTCTCTCTATTGAGTCTTGTCTGTGCATGTTCCTTAAGAAAAAGTGGTCTTACACAAAATCAGCATATTTCTACCAGCTTGTTTCTGACAGCTTATGGCGAGCTGTGTGAACTTTGAGTCCATGTTATTATCGGTTTTACAGCTATAGCTGTCTTTGTGATAAGAATGTTGACTGTCTAACAGTTGTTTTACAAAGGTTCTCATTTGGGCAAGTTCCAAGTCTGAAGTAGTGGAGTTGAGTTTCCCTGAAATGCCCATATGCCATATGAATAATAAACAATCATTTTCTGTGACTACATAATTTCATTATTTACTATTATCTATCTGCATCAAGCCTCGATAATGACACATTGCAACAATGCAACAAGTAATTATTTGCAGAACACTGCTGCTGTATGTAGTGGTAAAAAAGCAGAAAGATTTTCTCTCTGGGTGTAATGAGATGAGGTGACAGAGGCCTCCGCTCCTGAGTGTCAGAGTGGGCAGAGCCATCTGTGGCGACGGCACATTTGAATATCAGACGCTGCCCTTGATGCCACGACATGAAAGCCACAGCTCGACCGCTGCCTTTGCCACACACACTGATTGTGTTGTGAGCTACAAAGAGCCTCTACAGCCCACAGGCGTCAGACCCACAGCCAACTGCAGACAGGGACCAGATCACCTGCCCAAAAGACCCCTCCCTCTCACTTACACTGTGGACCCCTCTGCACCACACCTTTCTGGGGAGTGTAACTGTTTCAGCTGCGGCTGGCTGTTCCAGTGATGTCTGAACCTATGATATGATGCTGACCTGGACCTGTACCCAACCCTCCCTCACCTGGCAGGATGACTCCTCACCTGCCAACTCTGGATGAGCCACCTTCTTGAGTGGACTCTTTCTTGTGGGTTTCTCTCTTTTTGGGAGTTTTTCTTCCCAAAAGGAAAGAAGATCTAAGGGCAAAGGAGGCTCCACTTGCTTATTCCGGTGAATGTTAGTTATTCTGCTTGTCTTTTCATGACCGCTGACAGTTTCATTTTCTAACTTTCTATTGTTGGTTCAATCAACCAATCCCCTGAAGAAGAGATTGTTAATCAGTGAGACTATCCTGATTAAATAAAAGTTAAAAAAAACAATTTTGTAAAACCCTGAGAGGCACGTGCTATTGTAATTGAACCTTTATTTGG
>CM033637.1:26387323-26684823 GCA_019453435.1 Rhinogobius similis | reverse complement strand
GTAGAAGGACAGTAGGTGTAGTAGGTGTAGAAGGACAGTAGGTGTAGAAGGACAGTAGGTGTAGCAGGTGTAGAAGGACAGTTGGTGTAGAAGGACAATAGGTGTAGCAGGTGTAGAAGGACAGTCGGTGTAGAAGGTATATTAGGTGTAGAAGGACAGTAGGTGTAGCAGGTGTAGAAGGACAGTAGGTGTAGCAGGTGTAGAAGGACAGTAGGTGTAGTAGGTGTAGAAGGACAGTAGGTGTAGCAGGTGTAGAAGGACAGTAGGTGTAGAAGGACAGTAGGTGTAGCAGGTGTAGAAGGACAGTAGGTGTAGCAGGTGTAGAAGGACAGTAGGTACAGTGGGAGCAGGTTGGGCTGGTCTCCACAGCAGTTGACTGTGATTACATAATCTGTGATTAAATGCCAGCGCCGGACCTCAGGATATTATCTGGGGATTGGACAGTAACATCAGCCCCCGGCTCCTTCTCTCTTATCCCTCTCTGCTTAACAAGATGGAGACCCTCAGCTGACAAGGCCATTGTTGCTAGGCAACTGAATGCTAAATTTTGAAACCCGACAATTCTGTCTTTCAAGCATTAAAAGTGCAAACCAGGCTCTAAAAATAGCAAAGAAGAGAGGCGTGTGCAAATGAATCCATATGATGTCAGGGAAAGGCCCCCGTGTGGTCGAGACTTTGTCACGTTTATTTTGGAGCAGTGTCTCTGGTTTTGAGATAGAATACTGTTGACTAATGTGATGTGTATCCCAAATATATATAGTTTTATATTTTTCCTTGCACTCAGAGCAGAAAAGCAATATGTTGGAGGTGCTGTGGACCCTTGTACAGTTGGTAGATGAGACTTTAGTCTCAGCGGCTGGCACTCTGTCCTGTGAGTGTCAGTATTGACAAGACACACAGAGTGTGAAGCTTGCTGCCGTTTAATCTGTGCTGCATTCAAAGTGCCTCAAAGGGATGAGTATCAAAGACAAATGCATAATTGAATTTACATTACACCCTAAATTAAATATTTATTTTTTGATTCCTCATGAAACATTCAGCTTGTACCTGGCCTCAGCGCGTTGTGTGCATCGGCTGTGGGTGTGATCAATGAGCGCTCGATAAAGAAGCTGGACTCCACTCACTCTGCTGCACTGTGGGTGTTTCACCCATGCTTTTTACCTCACAATTAAAATCAAATACATACTCCATGTATCCAGGCAGAGCGGCTAGAGCTTCTGCCTCTCAATAAGGAGATCGTGGGTTCGAATCCCGCACCACCCCAACATCGTGGTTTCGAATTCTGAACCACCCTAACATCACACGATCTCTCTGGGTGGAGTCTGCATGTCCTCCCCGTGTTACCGTGGGTTCTCTCCGGGTTCTCCGGCTTCCTCCCACCGTCCAAAGACATGACTGTGTAGGTTAATTGAGAACTCTAAATTGTCCCTAGTGTATGAATGTGAGAGTGAATGGTTGTCTGTCCTTGTCTGTCTCTCTGTGTTAGCCCTGCGACGAGTTGGCCACTGTCCAGGGTGTACCCCGCCTAAGGCCCAAAGTCACTGGGATAGGCTCCAGTCACCCGCGACCCCTAACGGGAATAAGCGGTAGAAAATGAATGAATGAATGAATGAATGAATGAATGAATACATACTCCATTTCTCAATGTTCAATGTTACTCCTTTCTGCAGCTCAGAGCAAAACCTCTGGCCTTCTTTTGTTGCTTATTCTATCATTAAGTATATTCAAAGTTATTTGACTGTTTAAAGCTTAGAAAACGATGCCTTACCTGAGAATATAGGATATATGTCTTAAAACTGAGTCTAAAATTGGTAATTATATATATATATATATATATATATATATATATATATATATATATATATATATATATATATATATATATATATATATATATATATATATATATATATATATATATGTGAAAAAGTGAAACAGGGACTTGGGATGTTGGCAAATCAAATGTCTAAGCTTGAATCCAGGCCAGTTAGTCTTGCTGGAGTCCTCTATCTCAGTGTGATGTTTTTCCTTCCCTGGTCCTCAGACCTCTCTTGAGGGTTGTGGGGAAAATAAATATTTTTAGACATTACAGTCTTGGGCGGCTGTCACTTCTATTTTTTTTATTTTTCATAAACTCAAACCCTGGGAAACACAGATCCACCTCCCCCTTCCCGCTGTTCAAGCAGTCGCCTCGTCTTTGGCATCCTACTGCCACCCATCGCAAAAAAAAAAAAGAGCCGGCTCCCCCTGAGAGAGCGTCGCTATAGCAACTGCTTTCACCACGGCGACTCCAGGAAGCGCTGGTTGTGCATGTGCATGAGCGCTTGACCCGGAGCTTATGTTCTGGACCCGGCTAAGACTGTTTTCTTTGCAAAAATAAGACAGAGGAGAAAGGTAAAGCGTAATCCTCAGACACAGGGCAGATGGCTGAGAGCTGAAACATCAGGATCAGTCCTTAGCCATTAGATAACACAAAGTTTACATGCTAAGCCCTCAAGACTTACCACACCAGCACTCTGATTCTACAACAGCTGCCACTGTGACGACAGCTACACTTGTGTTTCGTTCCCTCGGGTGGCTACCCTCAATCATTGGCCTCAGGGCTCTCTCCAAATCACATCTTGGTTTGCACCAGGTTTGTATCAGATAGCCTACCTGAAGCCCAGTGCCACACAAGAGAAAAGGACATGAAATCAGTATCAATAACAGTAGTTGTGAGTTGATTGTAACCTTGTTTGGCGATTGGGATTTTGTTTTGTTAATTAAGATATTTTGTCTGCTCATTTAAGGCTCCTTTGATTTTAGACTAAACATAATTCCACATAGTTCTCAAATATTGCATTTTCACATAGATTTCAAATATTGGACCCTCACACAGTCAAGAACAGAGGAGCTGCAGTGGTGATGCAGTGTTAACCATTGTCTCATTCTCCTGATCCTCATTTACTGCTGTTCATTTGTGCCCTGGCTCCGCTCTGCTCTGGCTTTATTGTGAGCTCAGCGACCACTGTTGTCTCACAGCACTACTGCTATTTATAGCCTTCCACTCCCCAGTACTTCATATTCACTCAGCTTGCCTCTGAGTTGTAAATTGGAGCTGATCTGGGTCTTGTCGATGTTGATGTCAGATGAACTACAGAGGTTGTCATTAACACATTCTCCTCTTTTTAAACTGGGTATAGAATAGGAGGCAGCTGCTTGCCTCTCTGTTACCCCAGACGGAGTGTGGGCTGCGCCATGAAACCATAGTCATAACCAAAAAATATATTTTAAACAGACAAAATAAATTCTAATTTCAACTACAAGTCTAATCAAAAATTGTATCTCTCTAATGATGTGTCTGCAGCCATCCATGAGTTTCCAGAGGACGTCTTTACAAAAGAACAGCGGAAGAATGGAGCTGTGTGCCTGCATGCTCTATGTGTAAGAGACATGAATATTTACCAGCTGTTTTGCATATTTCTTTAGTGCATTCAAAGTCATGTTTAGGAGACATGATAATCTGTGATCATTTTGTCATTTTATCTCTAGGCCATCTACATGTTTTATGCCCTGGCCATTGTCTGTGATGATTACTTCGTCCCTTCCCTTGAGAAAATATCAGAGGTCAGTCTTGATGCACATAATTCTTTCACTCATCTGATATTGTCACTGTTTTTCTTGTTGTGTTGATGTTACAGAACCTGCAGCTCAGTGAAGATGTCGCTGGGGCCACATTTATGGCAGCCGGAAGTTCAGCCCCAGAGCTTTTTACATCTCTGATTGGTATGTGTTGGGGCAACCTCAGGGCATCACAAGTGCCTTGTCCTTAGTCTTTTTTCCTGACGTTGGCCCCGGCTCATCTTGTCAGTGATTACCATTTGCTCATGTCATTAGTTTGACCATCATCACACATCGTACACATGCCTTTATCCTACATCACCCGCAATGCTTTGTGGGGACAAGTTGTGCCATATTTTTAATCACTACTTAAACGGTTAATTATATGAATCTATAATACATTATATGTTTTTGCACGTCAGTTACAGACGTTATTAATAGGCTTATAGTATGAACAAAAATATATCTGGAAGCAAATGTTCAACCATTTTAGTGCTGTTTGCTGATTACACTGTACGACTGTAGTCTTTGCCATTTGCTAATTGCAATATCGATTTCATTACACTTAATCCCACTACCCTTGATGTTGAGTTCACTTGGATTGACAGGTGACTTGGTTAACTACTACTACTACTACTACTACTACTACTAGACTAATGGTGACTACTTTGTCTTTAAGATGTATCCTGCTCAAAGCCCATAGTAGCATGGACAGGCTCAGCCCACTCACACGCCCCTGGACAATATGTTGATGAATACATGACTAGTGCTGTTCTGACATAACACTGTCCCTGTGCACAGGGGTGTTCATCACAAAGGGGGATGTGGGAGTGGGTACAATCGTCGGCTCAGCTGTCTTCAACATCCTGGTCATCATCGGCCTCTGCGGGATCTTTGCAGGACAGGTACAGACCAGCTGCAGTTAATGTCTGATCAGAATGTGAGCTGTGAACTCATCATTATGTGTTTGATTACAGACTGTGGCTCTGACCTGGTGGTCTTTGTTTCGAGATTCAATGTACTACATTCTGTCTGTGCTCACGCTCATCCTGGTAAGACATCACCAGTACTTGAGTTTGTCTTTAAACTGTTCTTCATTTGAAGTGTCTCCGCTTCTTCCCCAGGTCATTTATGATGACAAAGTGGTCTGGTAAGTTTGATCTGCCTTGTATACTCTATTATCTCATACATTTCTTTGGTCGTGCTATTTGTACATATTATCAACATAAACTTCAATTCAAAGGACAGTTTAACATTTGTTTTTATACTTTTTTTAGTCTTTGAGTCTTGTTTTATAGAGCTTCTTTATGTGCTCTAAATGCCAGGATTTTCATGCCTTTGACATGGTTTTGGACCTGAGTGAAAGTTGGTGCCTTTCAGTGGGCTTAATGAAAGTAAAGATTTATTTGTGTCCATAACATTCATTAATGATGTGTGGCAAGCCAAGGCTTCACCTTCACCACAGTTCCTCTGGAAACAGATCACTTTGCACACATCGACAAATGGAAGCTCACTGTTTGGATCGCATGTTTGGATCTTATTCTATTGATGTTCTTTGTTGTTTAGGTGGGAGTCCATTCTACTAACAACGTTGTATGGAATCTACATAGTAATCATGAAGTAAGTAATTGTACCTACCTACTCCCTTCTTCACACCTACTCCTACTGTTGCAATGTTTTTTCTTTTCTTCTTTCTATTTTTGGGAAGCCCTCTGAAACAACTGCTGTTGTGATTTTGGACTGTGGATAAATAATGTCACTTAACTTTTTGTTTGATTTGTGCAGGTTTAATTCCCCAATATCAGTGTTTGTCAAGCGCCAGTGCCAGAGCACAGTGCCGTGTTGCTCCCGATCTGACCAGGCCCGAGATGACAAGATGGTGGACGAAGCAGCTGCTTGCAACACTTCCATCGTGCTCCTGAGTAAAGGTGATTTGAAGACAGGCTTCGTTAGTGCTGTGTGCTGTCTGTCCTGTGTAACAGTTTTCATTTTGCTCAGCTCAAAGTCATGGAGCAGAGTCCAGCCCAAGTCCGGTTGTCATGGTGGACGAGCTGCTCATCCTGAACCCTCACAAACTGTCCTTCTCTGAAGCTGGGCTGCGCATCATGATCACACCACATTTCTCCCCTCGCACCAGACTGACCATGGCAGGACGCATGCTCATCAGTGAGGTCAGTGCAAACATGGACACATCTGTCCAGAAACCTGTACCAAAGACAATGTGAAGCATGTCTTGCTTCTGTGATTGACAGAGACAGAGGCTGATCCAGTCCTCCAAGAACTCGAGGAATGAAGCCGGTCCTGGGTCCAGACGGACATCCAGCTGCAGCAGTGTGAAAAGAACTGCCACCTACGGTCTGGAGAATGGAGGGGGGCGGTCCCGTGTCGGAGACACAGAGTCTGGAGGGAAACAGGGGGCAGAGGGGGGGAACCCTGAGGAAGAGGACGATGATGGGATCTTCAGTCCCTGGCACATCCCAGGTAACAGAATGTTGACACATTTGACATGAAGACATTTTGAAAGCACCCCCTCGATGCTGTAATTAAATACACCTGTGCAGAAGGCTGTGGTGCGAGAGTGAAGTGGGTGACCACATGGCCTCTGGGTGTGCTGCTCTACTGCACTGTGCCCAACTGCCTTCAGCCGCGATGGCACAGATGGTTCATGGTCACCTTTGTAGCCTCCACTTTGTGGATCGCGGTCTTTTCCTACCTCATGGTGTGGATGGTAAGAGTCACACAGAATACAAGGCTCATTCAATGAAAGTACACTATGATAATTGACCCAAGCATCTCTTAAAGATGTACTTTATGGTCCTCAGGTCACCATCATCAGCTCCACATTGGACATACCAGACTACATTATGGGCATCACGTTCCTGGCGGCAGGGACCAGTGTGCCCGACTGCATGGCCAGTCTGATTGTGGCCCGACAAGGTACAGTATAAACTGTATGTTGGGTGTTGGTGCTCTGTGCCTCATCTGAGTCACTGTGTGCTCTCAGGGATGGGGGACATGGCTGTGTCTAACTCCATCGGCAGCAACATCTTTGACATCCTGTTGGGTTTGGGGTTCCCCTGGGCTTTGCGGACCCTCGTAGTGGACCATGGATCAGTGGTGAGTGCTCAGTGTTAGCAGTGTTCTCACGCTGTGGGTGAAATGAGCATTCATGTTGTCTTCTGTTTCAGGTTCATATCAATAATAAAGGGCTGGTCTATTCGGTCGTCTTGCTGTTGGCCTCTGTTTTACTAACAGTGAGTCACTTTGTACCGTTACTTTAAATTACATATCATTCAGCAACTGTTTTAACACATTTTGAGCAAATATTATGTGTACTGTGTTTTTGCTCCTGAACAGGTGATGAGTGTGCATCTAAACCACTGGAAGCTGGACCGCCGTCTGGGTTTTGGCCTGATGTTCCTCTATGCTGTCTTCTTGCTCTGCTCCATCCTCTTTGGACAGATGTGAGGTCTCCAGGTCAAAGCTCATCCAAGCCAAGTACCACCCTTTCTATGATGCTGTTTCCTGAAGCCAAACAAGGCGAGGCTGTACTGTATCTGGGATAAAGCTCTCTTTCACAGTGGGATAACACAGACCTCTTCATGACTAAACCAAAAGTGTGAAGGGCACAGTTGATAGGCGCACACAACCAATTATCTCTGAAGTAGAGATTTTGTCATTTCTTGCTTTTTGTTTTCCAGGAGAAGCAATAAATGAGTTGAGCTTAAGCATAACAGAAAAATACAATGAGATAACATCCAACAACATGACATGTCTGTTCAGTGTTTGCAGCATTAGCCACTTAATGGTTTGAATTGTCATTCTTTTGCACTTAAAAAAGTATATAGCAATGGTTATTTATTTATTTAAATACAAGATAGTTTCATTTGTGGTGCAGCCAAATAAATTATGGAATTTGTTATCATCTTAAAACACAATGCCCTATTTGAAAGTTTAGTAAATATACTGAAATATATTACTGTGTCGGCGTCAGTCACTACTGTGCTCGTATTTGAATGTAACGTAACTATGGTCATTGTGGGTATTTTGATCTTGTCAAATGTACAGCAGGGAGCAATGATCTACCAAACACAGATAGTGCTTTACTTCAGTCTTCAGTTGTAGAGGGCACTGTGTGTCCCACGTTTTTTAAAAATAGAGCGAAACAACTATGTATCCCTAAAAAAAAATATTTAGAAATAATACTATTGTTTGTTGTTGAGTTGTTGAAAGTGAAATTTGCACTTTGGTAAAACGTTTTAGCACAAAGCTTCAGAACAAATGAAGCCACTGCCTGCAAACAGATCTGCAATAATATAAACACACTTAACTGTAGTGTACCTGTTACACGAGGTCACATGACAGATGTATGTAACGTTACATGTGGTCATGTGACAGATGTATGTAACGTTACATGTGGTCATGTGACAGATGCATGTAACGTTACACGAGGTCACGTGACAGATGTATGTAACGTTACATGTGGTCATGTGACAGATGTATGTAACGTTACATGTGGTCATGTGACAGATGTATGTAACGTTACATGTGGTCACGTGACAGATGTATGTAACGTTACATGTGGTCATGCGACCGATGTATGTAACGTTACATGTGGTCATGCGACTGATGTATGTAACTTTACATGTGGTCATCTGACAGAAGTATGTAACGTAACAAGAGGTCATGCGACAGATGTATGTAACGTTACATGTGGTCATGTGACAGATGTATGTAACGTTACATGTGGTCATGTGACAGATGTATGTAACGTTACATGTGGTCATGCGACAGATGTATGTAACGTTACATGTGGTCATGCGACAGATGTATGTAACGTTACATGTGGTCATGAGACAGATGTATGTAACGTTACATGTGGTCATGTGACAGATGTATGTAACGTTACATGTGGTCATGTGACAGATGTAACAGTGCATGAGGTGACAGATGTAGCTTGTGCACACGTTACATATGACAGAACAATGCTGCAAACATCTGCTGCTCTTTAGCTCATGGGGAAAAAACACTACAAACAGGACTTTTGATACACGTTTAAGGGCGACTTGGTGCCACTAATAATAATAAAGTTCCAGATAGAGAAAGATATTTTTATGGCTGTTGTTTTAGATACATGTATTTGTATTGATTAGATTTTACAAACTATGAATGTTTGAGAAATAAGTTGTATTTTAACAGATCATGTAGCCTAGACTTCTTTTGTGAATTATTGTTGGGTGAATGGATTTGAACACATTTGAGCTGAGACTTTGTTCAGTATTTATATTAGTGAGACACGCAGACACATTACAATCAATCTGTTTACAACACTTACATGTATTAGTTGGTAAATATGTGCTGTAGCAACTGTAGCCTTGTACAACTAAAAGTTCAGATTTATACTAGTACATTTGATTTATTTATGGATTAAATAAAATAGAACAAGTATATTAAACGCTAGAGGAAATAGTTGTTATAATCTTATGCTCACAGTTTATCCACTTATTGTAATACCAAAATACCACTAGATTAAAAGTGTGGAAAGTAAACATTTGTGTGGGGATCAGTGATAACCTACAAGTGAAAGATTTCATATATGTTGTTTAAGACCAGTCATGGCACATTTTTACATTGTTTTTTATGTTTTATGTCAAGTTGTTTGTTGTAGATGTTTTTTTTCATTTGTTTTTTTAAACTTGTGAATTAACAGCACACTTCCTCATATACTGTATATATATTTAGTGCTGTAAATGTTAAAATTATTGCTTTAGAGATTGCTTGAATCATAGAAGACTGTTGTATTTTAGTGCAATAAAATGTGCAATAAGATCTTTGGATTTCTATAGTTTTTTGTGAATTATTTTGACAACATCATGCCATCTAGTGGACACATAAAAGCATACAAAATATATATTTTAGACCCTCTACGGCGAGTTTCTACAATATTTAACCCTAAATGAGTTGTTCCTACCTTTGTTTACTTTACTGTGTCTAAAGCATAAATAATGTATCTGTCACAATGACAATTACACATTTTGAACTGCTAAATACTGCTAGAGAAAACAAGCGATAATATTTAGGTTAGTTTATGCGACTGACACAATAACCCCAGTAAACCCCTTTTCTTCTAAATGCACCTTAGTGTAAATGAAACATAAGCTAAAGCTACATAACAGAAATTGCAGAATGAAACAACAAATTACTGTAATGTATTATACAGTATCTATAATAAGTTATATATGTTATATATTCAACCATCTAAAGCTCAAATCTAATTGTTCAAAGAAAAGATATAAATATTGAGCTCCAAAAAATATTGTTCCATCTCTCGACTATTGAATGATGAGCCGATACAGTAATCATTGTGACAGAACTAGTAGAATGCCACTTACTTCAAAAAATAAAACAGTCAAGGCCAATGTATTGAGAGTCTAGTATTTATTTTCTTGGAGAAAACAAACAAACATTCCATCACATTCCCAATAAAATACTTCCTAAAATGATTTACCTACAGCATTCTGTAACATCAGCTCAGTGTCAACTCCTTTCTATTCCTTTCACTGTTCAAGTTTCATCAACAAATGTTTATTTTACCATTTTAGCTTTGCTACGTGTCGTTAGAGCAACCAGAAGAACTGATGGCATGGTTACCAAGGAAACCGCTTCACATCAAGTCCCACATTGAAGTGAAACGTCAAATCATTATGGATGTATGGAAAACAAACAGCAGAAATACGCTATATGGCTCTGTCTAAATACCTGTGATGAGAAAATAACCCATGATATAGTTGTACAAGGTGTTAGTTGGCTTTTGAACATAGTATTGTGGTTAATTTATATTACAGCATTCCCCAACACCTTTTCCAGCTAAAGCTAATGCAAACGAGAGCAGACACTTCCAGGGCATGTCTCTGGTAGAAACTGTACTGTGTGTAGCACATGTGCAGTATTTAAAGCAGTTCTTTGAGATCTGTATCTCCCAATGGTCTGTCCCACTGATCTACAACAGGAATCTACCCATTAAATATAGTTTTAAAAAGTCACAACATGCCATGGAAAAAGCATTTAAAAAAAATAAACCAGTAAATGCAGAGACTATGTGTTGGGGAAAATGTGTTTGCATTCATACCAATAAAACATGAACACCAACTTGATATTGGTGGCCATAATCTTAGCCACTGTGAGCTATCTGTGTGGAGGTGCTCTGTTTGGGCCTGTTCAACTTGTTCAGATCATTTCACATCATTCTTCAGCACAAAATGTGTACTATTTGCCTAATATTCCACCCACAAACAAGTGCCACAGTTTAGAAATAATCTGTCACTAGTCAACATTTGCTTCGTTTTGCACAGTATAATAGAACTCAACTTATGACTGAAGACTTAAGTCCTTTAGACAATTCTGACCATTTCGGTTATTGATATGGCAGTGGATTGTTTCAAATAATAAACTTAAAAATCCCTGTAATCACAAATAAATTATTATCCAGCAGTGCCATAATAATATATGAATTTTCATATTGAAGAGGGCACCACATATAATATATTACATGAAAACTCTTCCCAATTATATTCTACTATACGCCATAGAAATATATAAATATTAAATGTATGCTTATGTGATATATTGAAAGAACATTACCATTTATTTATGTACTAATCTTGATAAAACCAGGGATACACATCTCTGTTATGTATCGGGGAAAAAGTGGTTATGAGGTTAAAGCCAGATATGTTTGAAATGGAAACCTACGGTCCAGCGACTGCATAAAACAGCGAGAGTCAAATTAACAGAGGTCCATTCTGAAGTACTTCCCTTTTTGCTCTCAAACTGTCCGTCTGGGCTCGGCCGGTCAGAAGATGGGGTTTGGATTGGTGCGCAGACTGTAACGATGAGCGAGATCAGGAGAACGAACATCACGACTGAGGTGCGTTCTGGTAAATGGAGGCTTTGTCTTTTAAAAGGGCTAGACATAGATGACAGCTCCAGCTCCCTGCGCACGACAACCACAAAGAAGAGAAAACGTTGTGATCAGAGACACTAAATAATCAGCTTGTGCATCTTTGTCTTCTTCTTACCCTCTGGAGGTTCTGCCATGGGAGGATTGAGGCAGTACATGTGGTAGCCTCGATCACAGTCGTCACAAAACAGAAGCTGATCCTACAACAACAGCCCATTACTCAGCTGTCCTCGCATTAAATACAATCGACTAACAAGTCCACTGACTCACATCGTTTTCAGAGGTCCCACACATGTTGCAGCACTTGCACTCGATACACTGCCATCGATATGTCTTCACCGCTGCCATCATGATCGGAGTGAACTGGAGGCAGGAGGGATGGCCTACGACAGGAATGTTATCGTTAAACTTTGAGGCAGGACTTTACTTTACAGGACAGTGATAGCATGTAATAAAGGTTATGCAGAAACATTATTTTAATCGAAAAATGCTCCCCAGTATTCCGACTGAGTGGCAGAACAACTGATAAAATGAGTTTATTTGCTTTTTTGGCATCATTTATGTCAGTGAAGCTTTTGTTTCACTCAAATGAACTTAATATGGGAAAATGTCACTGAAAGTAGTTTCTCAGTTGTTGCTCCGACTCTGCAAAGCTTGGCTAGCTTGTTTGCTAACAGAAGTTGGAGACACTTCAACTGCCACTCAACAGTTACTTTACTCAACAAACAGACTGAGAAACATGCTATTAAAGGAGAGAAAAGTAATCAGGTAGTCTATATCAGTGATAAATGTGAGCGTAGCTGCAGTGTTCCTGTTGTTTATCTGGATTCCTACAACTTGATTTTCTTCTTTTATTTCACAGTAGAGCTGTGCAATTTGTAGAATTTTAATCAAGATCAAGATTAATTTATTTCTAATCATCAATGATATGCTTGTTTTTTTTTCTTTTTTATCTAGAGGTCCAAAGCCAATCCTCTGACACTAAAAGCATGTGTGCATTTAGTGCAGAGATCAGACTATGGAGGAAGAAATTTCCCTTTTTTTAAAGCTAAATGAAAAGTGCGTATTGTTTATGTCCAGGAAATAAAAATTCACTATGTGTTTTTAAGACAAAATGAAACAAAATTTAAAAAGTGATAGATTTATATGAGAAAGCCATTTTTAATTGTTTTTAAAAAGACAAAACAAAATTAAATCTATAGGAGGAAAAACTGTGATTATATTTTCGAATCATCCAGCCCTGGACTTTCACAATATTATGATTAATCCTCCTAACCCACCCTGAATACTTACCAGGAAACAGAATGAGTATTTTCTTGTAAAAAAATAAATAAAAAAAATGAAATGGCATTATCCCAGAGTACAGAATGTGCTGAACCGACCTGAGCGCCCACAGTCAGAGCAGGACACCAGCTCCTCAGACTGGCCGGTCTTGTGGTTGGTTTTGGAGTCCCCCAGGCAGAAGTCGCAGTAGTTATTGGGCAAAGCAAGACCATCTGGGCCTTTCTTTGGAGCTGCAACAACACGAAGAAGATTGTAGGCTTTTTACTGGGCTTGTCCTGACGCTAACAACTCCATGACACTTACTTTTAGGCTCCTCGGGACGCGGCAGAGGCGGCTCCAGATCCAGATCGTCCTTGTCCTCCCCTTCCTCGTCCACCAGGTGGGAGTGGGCGTAGTGATAACTCAGGCCCGGACGGTTCTTGTAACGCTTACCACAAACTGAAATATTGATTCAGGGATTAAAACAGTGATTCTATTTATGTATTGTCCAGTGTAGTAGTTCAAACAAATCGGGAGAGTAAACATTAGCTCAACCAATATAAATGTTTTTCATGGACGATGCCAATATTTGAGAAACTAGCGCTACCGATTAAATGTTTTTAGACTGATGTGTATGGCCGATTTGGATAATTTTTCCTAAAAATAAATGATTTGAAGTGACTATCATAGAAAAGGTTTCAAAGGTAGCTATCTGGACAATGTTAAAATAATAATAATTTAAAAAAAGCACTGTCTAGATGACAGTGACTGACTTTTTCTACAATGGATCACTCCTGGACCAATGAGGGATTTGAAGTGAGCTAGCTAGCGGTGGGCGATGTTGACAAAAATGAATCTCTTAATATTTTTGGGGAGTGTTCAACGGCATTCATACAATATCATGCAAATTAAACAGGAATTTGTTAAAAAAATGTTTTTAAACGTATTAGTTAAAGTTTAATTACTAATGTTTGTAAAATCAATCACAAAAGTGCATGACATCACCATATAACCTCATTTTACAACATAAGTTTTTTACATTTTTATTTTGAACCGTCTCTCTTTACAATTAGAAATTTACTTCATATTCAAATTTTGCATATCTTCAAAGCAACAAGCACAGTTTTCTCTAAATGTCGATACATTGCCCACCTCTACTACTAAGTTAATTATGGTCTATGCATTTACAGACTTTTCTATCAGGTCGGCCCAAACCAAATATCAGTCTCTTCAAGAGATTTAAGGCCAATTGCTGAGTGCTAATATCGGCTCAATATATTGATCGATCTCTAAATATAACCACACATATCAAATTAACAACACGTGTTCTAATTTGTTCTCGTCAGTGTACAACAAAACGTCAAATATGACGTTTAATGTGGTTTGGGTTGTTCATAATGTCTTGTTTTGTGAATCTTAAGTGACAAAGCTGCCATTGTGCATCCATCGTCACAAGGGGACTTCAGGGTTGTCACAAGATGAGGCACAACCTCCTCAGATAAACTTTTCTTACAAGTGTATACAACAAACCAAAAACCAAAATACAACCACAAATCTTTGACAAGCAACTATAAAAGTGGACTGAAGACGGAAGGGAGCGGAAATGTAATGCATCATGTAACATAAAAACGAGACACATGGGAAAACAGGACTGTCGCCAGTGGGAGATGGAGGGAAATACTTGGAACATGTCCTCTCTAAACTGAGACATTTACTGCTCCAGTTACCTCTTAAATGCATAATAACATGCAATATCAGCGATCTGATCCAACCCTACACTCCCTCTCACACACTGAGGTCTGTGGATCAGACACTGCTGATGGTTCCTCGCACTTGTTTTTGGACCAGAGGAGACCAGTCTTTCCAGTCTGTGGCTCCCTGACTTTGGAACGATCTTCCGCTCTCCCTGCACTCAACAGACTCTTTCAAAAGCAAACTTAAAACTTTCTTTTGATGTTTTAACTTCAGTAGACTACAGGACTGATTTTACTCTCATATTGTTGTGTGTATTACCTGCTGTAAGTGTGTTTTGTTTTTCTGTATTTTAACTTTTTGTTGTTCTGTGAAAGGTGCTATACATATAAACTTTGCTTGCAATCAAATCTCATATTAACTTTGAAGTAAAACTGAACTATGGTGAATAACATGGACAAAAAAGAGTAAGGACAAAAACAGAACAAGTGAGATGAGAGAAAAATACCTCTTTCAGATGGTTTGGAAATATGCTTTTGTTTGAAAGTGTCTGAAAGAAAGAGAGGGAAAAGAGAGCAGAGACAGACACTCAGAGAAATAAGCTCAAGAAAGAAGCTACAGTCGACTGAGGACAGCAGCGCAACAAACGACAAAACAGGAAGAGTTTCACAACTATGCAGAAGTGAAAGAAAGACTTCCCCTTTAGCAGCAAAACATCTACAGATAAAAGACTATACATTAGACTGAGACAGACTAAAAGATTACTCAAGTAAAGGCAAATATCTAACAAATCTAATCTAACACAAAGAGTACATATCAAAATCACACAGATAACATTAATTGTACTCACTGTCACAGGCGTAGGGCTTGTCTCTGTCCTCTTGGGCGGCTGCATCCAGTTTCTTCCTGCTGCTGCCCGCACCCCGTCCCTTAGAAACATAATTCAATTTATAATTACAAGTTTTCAAAGTCGATGTTTCAGCTAAAGGGGTTATACCTGATTTGTTTTATGGAATAAGGTAAAAGGTTTTGCTCAGTACAGATATATTATTAGTTACTACTTGGTTGAAAATGAAAAAATGAAAAACAATGTGCATCATTGCTTCTAATTGCCTCTAATTATAATTAGAGAGCTGGTTGTTGTCAGCTTTACTGTGACAGCAAAACTCGCACTGGACTTTGAAAGTTGAAAGTGAAAAGCGCTTATATACTAATTACAGTGAATAATTAGGATGTTCAGAAGGCAATAGGTAGGTTAGTAAAACGTAAAACATGTGGACCGCTGAAAAGAGTTTAAAATGAACTAGGGAATGAATGAAAAATCTGGTACAGCACCTTTAATATCTAATCCCTCCATGTGAAATACCTTGCCCTTTCCTTTGCTCCTTCGTTTTGGTGTGTCCTCCTCATAATCCTCATCGTCCAGGTCGTCCAGGAAGTCATCAGGTTCAAGAATTCTCTGCAGTGACAAAATTACAGACGTAATGCAGAGTTACAAAGCAATAGATAAAGTATTTTACAAGAATCTCTATGAACACCTTTCTAGCGCGAGAGGCAGGGTTGAGGCTCCCGGTGTAGTCGCTCATGTTGGAGTCCTCTTCAGAGCCGCGGAGCTCTGCACCTGCTCTTTTGTCTAAAGTATCTCCCTTCAACAGAGCTTCAAGACTGCTCCCGTCCGACGACAACAGGGAGTCCTTTTTCAAACCTATATCGATCTCTGACATTAAGAAACAGATAAGGTGAGTTTAGGTTAGTGAAGTTAACGCAAATCAAAGAGAAAAAAGTGAATAGATTTTGGAATGAACTTCAACAGCATGAAACAGTGAGTAATTGACTACAGGAGCTCTGTACTTCATTTGTGTTACCAATACACAAATAATGTTGTATATGTGCAGTACCGGTCTTTAGATGAGGGAAGATCAGGCGTGGATCCTCAGGAGGATGAGCTCTCCGTCGCTTTCTCCATCTTCGGGAAGGATAAGTGTACAGCTGCCCTGGAGCCACGCCTAAAACACATAAATAGCACAGTTTTATAAAACGTTTTGAAAAGAAATGTAATTAGTTGATAAAAGAGGCCCTCTTCACTCGATACTTGAATGAATTCTTTCTTGTCCTAATGGCTAGAGACATTTATTGTGGTCACTACTTAAAGTGGCAGGTAATGTAATTAAAGAGCAGTCACATGATTAGAATGACCTGGTCCTCTGTGTCTCTTCTCCATCCAAATGTAACAGTTGCTTTGAGCGACGCCGGTCTGAGAGTCCAGGAAGGGCATCCGCACACTCCTCTCTGCGCACAGCCGGGCGTTATAGTTATGACACTGCTCCAGGGCATCTCTGTAGCACTGCTCTCCCAACCTAAGACAGAGAGGCACATCAGGGGAGGCTTTTCACAGAAATATTGACCAAAAAGTGCTTATACGCTTTGGGGGTGACATCTTATTTAGTCAAATAAAGCAGGTCTACAACCTGTTTTGTCTCGAGTACCTCTAAGCTTTGTCTCACACCCTGGTACTACGCAAATATATCTGCTTACTGCAGAAGTATATGGTTAGTTATTACTATTATATACATGTTTAAATGACACTGTTTACTAAATTAATACAAAGAGATAAAACCGATCACAAAGAACTTTTTAAAAATTGAAATACATTTAAATTTCATCTTCTTTGAAATACCCCTGGCAAGTGCTTGCCTGAACAGCAGGAAAACTAATAAAAGATTCTCTCTTCTTTTTAAGAATTTAGCACTTTTTTGCTATCCTGAGTTTAAGCTTTAAAATTGTTTTAAAAGTTATAACATTTCTTCACTGATTTTCTTTCTCTTATGGTCCTTATATTCATAGTAACACATTTCTGACATTTCTTAACTTACTAAGACAAAACCTTTAAAGGAGAAAAAAAACTTATTTTAACTATTGCACTATTGTCTAAGCTTTATCTGACTTGGGATTTGATCAGTAGTAAAGTTTGTTACCACCAGAATAATACTTATACATTTGAGCTCATTTATGGAGTCTGCGCGCACCTGTTTGGAAATAAAGTCAGCTGAAATTCAAGCAGATTTTTTAAGTGAAGGTAAGTCAGCTTTGATTTGCTCCCACAACTGTTATGACACTGACATGAAGGATTATAGACGATACACATGCTGTGAGTCAACATGTTCCACGAAAAGTGTTAGTTTCATTCATTCTTTAATTGGTGTGGCTAATGCTTTGGTTGTTAGCTTGTTAGCGATAACATTAGCACTATGATTAGTTAGCACACGAGCTAAACGCACGCCATAAGTGTACACGCGTTAAGAGAACAAGTGTATAGTCAATATAATAACACAGTTTGTGCAGATTGTACTCTCATAATGTCCTTTTTGAATGTCATAAACAGGGGTGCTAACTATTACACTTCCACAGACTCCAGGATGTGAACACACGACGCTCCGACATGACACTGTTCATGACACTGTCCTAACAGCACTGTCCTGACACAACAACTGTGCTGGAGTACCAAGTGACACGGCGATATAACACGTACATGTGTGAGTATAAAGTTATTGTATCGCTAACAGGGTGTGTTGAAATATAGATGAAAAAGTACAAGACTTACAGTTGGACAACATTCTCAACAACAGCTGCCATCTTGCTTTTATTACAGGAAAGTGAGTGACTGTACAGAGCCCTGCCCCGCCTAGTGGCCACAACGAGGTAATGCATGGTCACCGCACTGACTGAAGTCTGCTTAAAAGAAATCACACCATTTAAGTTTGAACTTTCACGACTACACAAGACATCATATACAGTGTTCTGTCATTGTTTGAATGGATAGGGTGTATTGATCAATATATTCGCCTAATCAGAGCAAGAAGATAGACAGAGGTGACTAGAAAATCATTTGAGAGAAATAAAAATAAATTAGATTATATTAGAATACATTTATCTTTAAATATTATTAAGGGGGACCCTGGTGAATGCTTTTGTTTTGTTCGTGATTTTATCCTAAGGGTGGATTTGTCGACTAGATACACAGAGAGGCCTGTTCACCACACAAGATAAAAAGGAAATTCTGCTGTTTTTGTCTACAACCTTATAGACACTAGCACTATACTGCAATAAAAGGATATTGGGAAATGGGAAATTATGAATCCCAAAAGTTTCATACAATTTTTCCATTAATTTATTTGTTAATTTTATGAAAATTAATTGTTTGTCAGTGACACTTGTTTAAGTTCATTGACAATGATTAACATTATATACATTAATGAACATCCCCATGATTGGAAAGGAATAATTAAGAAGTATACAATTATTTATATTTGTCCGCACCTTTTAACGTTTTAATGTGTAATATATTTGAGAAATATTCTAGTACTATCTTGTTGAGAGAAAAAGCACACACACCATAGTCTGATTAAACCATATTTTATTATTCCTAATAATATATGTCGATACACAAGTCAACAAACATTATTTTCCAATTTGTAATGAAAATGCTCCACAGCACACTGACCATCGTGTGGAAGCAGTCTGGTATTACAGACACGTACCTGAAAATGGACAGAAGTTATACTTTTTGCAATAACTTGCATTAGTAACAGTAGTAACAACAGTAGTAATAATGATAATCATAATAATTAATTGTAGTGGCAATAACATCTCTGAATTACAGAGGGAGAAACAGACATTCATCAAAAGCATTGAGAATTGTTTAAGGTAGGTTGACAAATTTATCAAATGCTGCAAGACCGACAACTAGATGTAAAAATAAAAACTCCAATCTGATGACTAGTCTCCTGCCTTCTACAAAAGGAAGCTCAACTTGTAATCAGTCCCTGTTTACCCATATTGAATACTTACAAATAAAAGTTTTTTTTCTTCAATAAGTTAAAAGTATGGTTGTTTTTAAAAACCATTATCAACAAAATAGGTCAATTAATAGGTCAAAGCTTAATACAGCACAGTGCTATTCTCATGTACCAAATGCAACACCATAGTATTATAGCCAGACGATGACAGTTGCACAAAACCAGATTGCCAGGAAAACTGAGTAGAACTGTGTTAAATATACAGTGCAGTTAACGTGCAGCAGTGAACGAGAGTCTGTAAAAGGATGAGAATCATTTTTGCCTCACGTGACCAATTTGGCCAAACTAATTGGAGTCCTTCACATTCCAGTGAGCAGGTAAGAAAATACACTATGTCAACTTAAATTGTAATGAACTGGTCCTCTTCAGAGATTGGCGATTGTTCTACAAAGATGATTAGTTTGGACTAAACATGCCTCCATTCAAAATTGTGCACAATTTACATGAACTGCATTGGCTCACCTATGTATGCAATGACTCTATTCACATTGTAGTTTAGTTTCAGTCGATTTAACTCAAGCTAGACACCAAGAACCAAAATCAAAGTGTCACAGACAACACATCTACCTGAAGAACGCCTTAAAACATCAAGTGATATCAACTTTGTCCATGCTCTGATATTAAGTAAGGGGGGTATTTGGCAGTCCCAGTGGACACACATTCATATGATAATACATTTTTATTCCAACATTTTAGTTTACAGAACTAGACCTTTGTACACATTCCACTGAATAGCTCTTAACACAAGGGGCTTTTGAATCTGTACAATCATATTTAGTGAACGAATTGCATAAATTTGTAATTGCCTGTGCCAAATTATACAAGTGCATTTTGACTATAAAAATAATACTTTTTTCCATATCTATAATTGTGAAAAGTGTTGTCCGCAAATACTGACCAGCACATTGTTTTTATAAACCATAAGCATCAGCCCACGTTTGAGATTTAGCCTTGGGTTGTCTTTGTACACGACCCAGAGATACAGTAATGATAAAAAACACACATATATTAACCTATATATGAAATCATGCCACAAAGGAACATAAAAGAAAAAGAAAAAATAAATAAAAGGTGCACTACGTAACTTTTCTGTTGGAGCGTCTGCCACCTGCTTTTCTCTGTGGAGATGTTAATACTTTGCCTAGAATGCTCCACCGTATTAAGCTTAAGTTACAGGTTTGATTAAAGGCAAAAAGTCCCTGTAAAAACATCTGTAGTTTAAGATAGATAAACTTAATCTCATATTGTGGAACCTTCCAGACAAAACACTAACATCTTCAAGGACACAAGCAGCCAGAAAAGTTAGTGCAACTTTAAAACAATGCAGGGCTGCTTTCCTCGTCTCATTTTAACACCTCGTTTTGCGTTTTTGAACCTGAATCCCTGACATACATTAGATCATTGCCACAGGGCACAATTGACATTTTTCTCTCAGTAAGAAACTTGTTTAAGGGCAGTTTGAATGGAGGCTGGGGCTAAAGGTGTGATTTTGTGTAGTGGGTTCAAGTAAGGCTCAGTACAACACATTCTGTACTGCCGGTCCAATCACTGGTCCTCTCCTGCTGCTTCACCTGCAATGACACTACATCTGTCCAGCTCCGGACCACAGTGCGCCTCAGCGTTTATCTAGAGTCCACACTGCCCTCAACTTTCACTCTAATAATCTAATGAGAACAGAAATATGAGAAACACCACGAATAATATCAGTAAGAAATCAAAAGCAAAGAACAATATCAATTCCAAAAATACAAGTAGGGCTTTTTGCGTTTGTCTGTGTTTGCACACTGGAAAAAGCAGCGTCCATCTGGCCATATTTGATCCATAGAAACATAAACGTGCAAACTTCACAGCACCACAACTCTCTCACGCGCACACTCACTAGAAAACTAATCCCTCTGCTTTGTACACTAAGTCATTAATAAAGCAGAAAAGAAAACTCAAAAGAAAATGACAAAATAATAAAGGCAAAGTTTAAGCAAGTAAAATAAAAAATAAAAACACTTATTAAATATACTGTAGTATTGTTTATCTCAATAAAATTAATGGTCACTTACTGCACACACACCTAGAAATAAAAGAGCTTTATTTCTTAAAACCTCATGAATTGGCTTTGCTAAAAAAAATAAAATAAAATAAAAAACGTACAAGGGGCAAGCCAAACTGCTTATTTATCCAAATGTGTTTTTGCACAACATAAATCAAGATTATCTACGGTCACATTATTAGTTTATTTCTCAAACCAAAAGATAAATAAAAATAATAATAACAGCAATATTATTGGTCAGGTTAATAACATCAATATCAAAAAAGACTGATGATCCTTCCCTAAATTATAGCATGTGAATGTTGGAGAACTACGACGTGCCCCAGAGTGGAGAGCCTTCAACAGATCATCAATGACCTTTCATGCAGCAGTTGAAAGGTCATTTAGATCAATCGCTTTCTTCTTTAAAGGTAAATAAATGAGTAGGGTTATCACAGAATGGCACAGCTAAATATGGTGGAAATTATGTGCTAACATAGAGATGACACATAAATCCTGCAAAGGGGGAGAATCAAATGCAAAGAAAATGTTCTGTGAGCCACATACAGCAGCTGTCGGCAAATTCTTCTGTCTGGATCTGCGCTGAAAGCACTGCGGGAGAGAAACCTCGATACCTTCTTTCTGCCTGTTCAGTTTGTTGAAATTTTGACACTGTAGCATCCAAGGATTATACAAATGTTCTACTTCTTTTTGCCAAAGAAGCTAAACCTTTTTTCTCTATCCTTCTCTTTGCCTTCCTTGTTGCGCATGGTGACCCCTCCAGCCTCGCCTGAACTTGGGGATATGGGGGGCATTGTCATGGCCCGGCTCAGGACTTTAGGGCCGCAGGGCGAGTCTCCTGCTGCCGGTGGAATGGAAGTGTGGATGGACTGGATCCAGGAGCTCATCTCCGCCTTTGAAAACAAAATATAACACTGAGTACACTAGAAATGCATTTTGGTCACAATTTGCTTCAGTGGTTTAAGCTTGACATGTGTTTATAAAGACTAGAAAGAGTCTCACGTCGTCTTTTGCTTGGAACAGGTACTCTTTTCCATCTCCCAGCCTGTAAATAAGAATGTTGCTTAATTATTTCAAATATGCCCTTACGCTTCTTTGGTGGTTGTCTGTGTTCTCACCTGAGCTTGAACACATGTTTTCTCTTCTTGTAATCGTGTGCCACCTCACACACAGCGTCTCCAAGGCTTATGGGCACCTCTCCGTGGTATGGAATTCCGTTACTAGCACTTTTTCCATCTTTATAGAAGCCTAGACTTCCTTTCCTTACAACACAGTACACATTCTGCCACGACCTGCAGCAAGAGTTGATTGAGTTTGAGTATTCTACTGCTAATGTATGTTTTTTTAAGTATTTGTTGTAAATGATAAGCTACATCGCACCTGCTGGCTGCCTTCTTGTTGTGGGTCTCCATCTCCTGTTTCCGACACAGCATGCCCTCCATGGCCTCTGGCTCAGACTCGGCCGCTCCTCGACCCGGTAACGTTGCAGATGGCTCCAGGCGCGATGATGCCAGCCCACTGTCCCGGCCAGGTCCATTCACAGACTCGGACTCTGAGCCCTGCAGTAAAAACACCAGAAGTATTTAATGAATGATCAGCAACGAAAACCTGGCAGAGAGAAAGCAGTGAACAGCAACGCAGCCATTTTACAGCCATAAATGCCAGGAAAGCCAGGGTGAAACTTGGCTTGAAAACATTACAACTTAAACATTTATAAAAAAAATACACATGATTGTAAATATATTAACTATTGTCATATTTGCTACAACAGTGTTCTTCATACGTCTACTTTCACGCAAAATACATTTATAAACAAATGACTACAAACGCTGCACAGTAGCTCTATGACTATAAGCAACACGAAAACACCAATGATGGAGATGCATGATAAATGAAGCAATGGTTGCAATGGCTCTCTACAGAACAGCACTGAGGTGGACCGGGATCTAAGCAAAGGGTTTGGGGAAGCTCCAAAGTACTCACACGCTCCTGCTGCTTTGGTTTATAGACACGTTTAGGCTCAGATTTCTTTCCCACTGACATTGATTGCGATATTGACTGCTGGTAAAGACGCAATTGGAAAATATTATGATGACTGTCTGATGCAGTTACAACACCAACACACAATTTCTCTAATTTTTTTAACAGCTGGATTCTGAAAGCGGACCAAGCACTTAGTGAAGTCCTTTCATCCCTTCCTGGATAATAAGAATGATTACAGATAATATTTAATGCAGCTCAACTCTAAATACATAAACAGGCAGGTGATATTTGAAACCAATTTTGTCTACAAATAAGAAATTATAAACCACAGCATCATCATTTGAGTAACTAAAACATTTGATACTCGTGTAATGTTTTAATGATATGTAAAGACATTATGAGGAGGACATATATTTTAAACGGTTTATGTCTCACCTGAGAAGTGTCATTGTCGCTGTGGACCCCGTTCACAGATGCAGACTGGTTCAGCGTGGTTTGGTCCAGACTCGTTCTGTGTGACAGTATATATGAGGCCATTTGAATCACTACAGTTTTTACAGCTTCAGTTTCTCACATTTGTCTGTACCTGGCAGCAGAATCGTGTGGGTGACTTTCGGCCTCTGAATGGGCCTCTACCAGAGGAGGCGTGGGAGGTCGTCTTGCTCTCTCCTCTTCCTCTCGCCTTCTCTGGATCTCTTGTTCCTCAAGCTGAAAAAGTTCAAAGATTTCTGAGCAAAGCGACGTCAGTAACATTTTTCTCACTCAAGTCTTCAGCTGAACTTACTGTAGTGAGTTTCTCTAACAAAACAAATCGTTCCTCCCATGATGCCGCAAGCTTCTCAAATTCCTCGTGCCGCTTGATAAGGCTCTCCACCTCATCCACATTTGACCCAAGTTCAGCTGCTCGCACAAGAGGCTCCTGTCCGGCCAGCCATGACTCTGCCACATAGGCATCACGCCCAAACTGCAAAACTTCCAGTACTAAAGAAAATACATCCCAAGAAATGAGTGTTAAAAGTACTGGAGAACAATTATTATTTTTTCAATATTATTTGTCAGTGGGCGTAAACACACCGATTTGTAAATGGTCCATCTTGTCTTGCCACTTATTATTTATCTTGTCTCTCTTTTCTTGGAGTTGATTAAGTTTTTCCCTTATCTGTTGAAGGGAAAATGGTCCACAAATAAATATTTTAAGAATTGTATTTCTATAATGCGATTAATGTGTGAAAGCATTGTAAAATACCTCATCTGATGCATAGTGGTTATTGTTAATAAGAGCTTTTCCCATGTCAATACACGCAGTGAAACTATTTGCTCTGGCCTCAATTTCAGATTTGATGTCCTGATGATTAGCAATAACAAGTCCTGCAGAAGACACATCCCTAAAAAGAAGAGACACAGCCAGATCTTACCACAAATACATCAGCATAAATGTTAGTGTGTTCTAATGTGGTGTCACTGACCTCGGACTGTCATGAGCATCAATCTGTAAGTTGACACCGTCCATCCAAAGCATCAGATCTCGCACCATGTTGAAGAAGCGGAACTTCTCAATAGTGTCCAGCAGAAGGAGCCTCCGAGCCTTACCAGCCTCAAGAAGACCCTCCCATGCAGAGGTGACTGCATGTTCACTCTTTTGAATATCCTCAGCTTTTTCCCCAGCGTAGGCTTTTTGCAGCCGCGCAGCATCATCTTGCACCTGGTTCACCTGAGCAAACATTTATGACAGTGTAAGCATTTCTCCTGTCACACTGGGGTAAATGTCGTGTTAATTTTTAGGCTACCTGTCCACTTAGAGCTTGGATATCATTTTCAAAGGTGTTGTGCTGTCGGTGTAGGTGTTGGACTGTGTTCAGATCACGACCCAGGTCTGAAGGAAGTGCCTCCTTCTTCTCCTTAATTCGTCCAAGTACTTCCATAGCATCCTGGTGGAAGCGGTGGAGCTCATATGAAGCTGCCAACATTTGTGTTCGTGTGTCAATGAGTTCTAGAAGGTCAGCCCAGGCCTCATTCAACCCATCCTTCCACTCTGCAACACTGGCGTTTTCAGGGTGACCAGACTCAATCAGGTCGTCTGCCAGAGCATTCACTCCGTCAACACGCTCTTGGCCGATGGTGCTGGTGTCGCGGGCAAACTCACGGAACTTGTCTCTTAGCATCTGCAATCAGCAGGGCAAAGGTGAACATTTGGTTCTATTTCTAAGTACATTTTTCAGCTACAAAAAAACGTACAGTGACATGTTCATAGTCTTGTCCAAGTTCATGAGAACCTGCGACGACCTCTCTCTCAGCAATCCACTGCTCCAGGTCATCCACCTCTCGCTTCAGCTGGGTCAGTCGTAGCCGCTCATGTAGCCGACCACGCCGCTCCTCAGCCAGATCCTTCAACCCAGCATACAGCTTGTCCACTTGTGCTTGACGTAGATTTATTCGCTCACTGTCAATGAGTAGAAGAGTTTTCATCATTTTCATAATAGGCAGAACTGGAATATAACATACACGTTAAGGTTGTAGGTCTCACCTTTCTGGGTGCTCACTTGTGACCATGAGGCGACTACTGTTAGCAAGCTGGTGAATAGTCTGAGCGTAGTCTTCAAGAGCCTGTTCCAGAATCTGGTGCTTCTTGACCATCACCAATGCACTTTGTTCATCCTGTTATATTGGGTATTGTGGTTAAATCTCAACAACAGCGTGTAAAATTTTGTTTCATACCTTTGCTTTTTCCTCAGACATCATATGCAACTCCTGTTCTCCCATCCAGGCCTCAGCTTCAGCAGCATCAGCGTAGAACTGTTGGGCGCGGTGGGCCTCCAGTAGACGTGCATGACGATTGTCAGTTTCCGCCATCAGCTGGTCCCAGAGGTCCTTCAGTTCAGTGAGACGATCCGCAAGCACAGACTGCCTCTCGCCATCCACCTGGCTCTGAGCCTGGCCTCGTTTGTGGATGTCATCAATACGAGGCTGATGGCCTTGGATCTCTTTCTGCAGGGTCTAAGGAAGAAACAGGAGTTTTTTTTAACTTAAAATTCTGATGTAACTTTATAGACACATGTTGACATTTTAAATAAATCAGGACTGTACCTGATTCTTCTTGATTAACAGTTGTACAGTGGGCAAGTCCTTTCCATTGTCTGAAGATGCTGCCAATGGCATTCGCTCCTTTATCCACAGCTGTAAAAAGGAGAAAAAGTTAATTGCTGTGAAATTTACCAATATTTGTATTATTTGTGTTAACTTACAATTTCATCCTCCAAGTCTCTGTTGAACTGGTGAGCTTCTTTGGAGGCCAGCAGCTGCTGTCTGCGCAGCTGTAGAGGCTCCTGAAGCATTGCAAAGCTGTCAGTAACTCTTCTTTGTTGACCATCAACTTCCACAAGTCCAGCATCTTCCTGAGAGAGCGCCTGTGCCTGGGTCTGCAGTGACTGCACTTCCTTCTCTCGGACTTCCATCTGATGTTCCAACATCTACACAGAGTGCGCAATTATGAGACGACACACTTGACTCCATTGTACTTTTCATAAAACAATAGGTACCTGGTGCTTTTTGAGCAGTATGTTAACACTGGTTAAGTCTTTGCCATAGTCATCACTTTGTAGCTGACCCTCTAGGTTTTTAAGCCAAACGTCAAGGGCTGAGCAGCTCTGTGTGAAAAGTTCTGCCCTGTTGGCATCAAACAAGCACTGCGCCTTGGTGCGAGTGGTGCTCTCAAGCTCCTCCCACTGTTTCTGCAGATCCTCCAGCGTCTGCTGGACCACAGGCTTCAGCTCAGGCTTTTCTGCCACAAGAGCCTGGCCCTCCTGGTAAACACAGGAAGAGAATACAATTGCTTGAGAACATGTTTCTACGGCATAGGAAAAAGTAAGGTCTAACACAGGTGAAGCACAAACCTTATCAATTTTATCCAGCCAGTCTTTGTTAGACGCCAGCTCCGCCATAAATGCCTGATGTTTCTGCCATTTGCTGTGAAGATTCCTGGCCTCATCATAAGACATGTCCTGAGCGGTTAGCATTTTTTCATTGATCCACAATGTCAACTAGAGGAAAAGATGGGTGCATATGTTAATATTTTGTTGTAATATTACTTTTTTATTACTTTGAAATAATATGAAATATTATTTTACTTCTTGTCCATCTTGAAGGAAGTGCTGAAGCTCACGGTTATCTTTGAGCTTGGACAGTAACTCATTTGCAGCCTGTTTATTCTTGAGATGCCTTAAATAGAAGAGAGATTACATATTTAATTTGCAGTTTGTTTAAGAATTGAAACCCTTCACTTTTGCGCCGACCTTTCCTGGATGGAATCTACTTTCTCCTGGATCTTATCAAAGTTTGCATTGCCGTCATTAATGAGTCGGCGTCCCGCCTCCACCACACCAGTTATCTTCTCCTCACTGGCCTCTGTAGTTGTGAGGAAATCCTCATGTTTCTTGATAGCCTCCTCTGCCCCCTGAAGACTGGTAGGCATCTCTGTGTGGGACAGCACATACTCCTACAGAGACACAAGTAAATACAAGATTTTTCTTATCTTTTTTGGCAAATTCTTACTTGAGAAAGTATGTGGTGTAGACAAGAGGAACCCCCGTGTCATACATTTAAAGTGGGATTCAATCATTTTACACACTTTACATGGAATACAAGAGTAGTACCATATTTTTTTATGAATAGATCACAGTCTACACAACTAAGACAATGTAGTAATAACAACACTTACTTGGCTGTTGAGAAAAGCCTCAGCTTGTTTTGCGTCTCTGAGGAATGTCTGAAAATCAAACGCTTGAGCCAGGAGACTGTGACGGTTCTCCCACATACGACGGAGCTCATGCCAGCCTGTGTCCAGGGCCTGCAGCCTCTGGGCCAAAAACATGTGCTGGGCATCTGTCTGACCCTGAGTCACCTCTTCACCGACTGCACGCATCTTCTCATAATCCTCCTTATAGTTATCCACCTCATTCTTGATGCTCTCATGTTGTGCTAGCAGACTCTCAGCCTCGGGCAAAGAAGTGGGGATGTCCTCTGAGGCTATGGCAGTCTGGGTGCGGGAAAGCCATGACTGAAAATCATCCAAATCTCGAAGGAAACCTTGCAGCTTGCTGGCTTCACCCAATGACTCCTCGCGCCGTTTCATTGTTGAATTCAGCTCTTCCCAGACTTCCTGAATCTCTGCAAGTCGCCGCTGTGTCTCCCCTGCTTGGTCTGGATGCTCTGTGGCCAACTTCTCTGCCTCTTTTTCCAGATCATCCAATTTTCCCTGTGAAAACAATGTTTAGACATCTCAATGTAATTTATTCTCAATAATTCCACATTATCAGTGGATATTTCCACGGTACCTGAATGGCCTCCAAGTCTCTCTCCATGCCGGTGAGCTTGCGCTGCAAAGCCATGACTCCAGCCAGGTCGTTGCCCAAGCTCTGTGTGGACTCTATCACCTTGGTCTTCTCCTTCATCCATGTCTGGATCTCATTACATTCGAGATGGTAATTCTGGATATTAAGAGCGGAGTCCAGGGCCTGTTTCTTTTGGCCAGCTAGTTGTTCAAAGTCCTTCCATCTGTTAAGATGCATCAAATACAATGCAATATATTTTAGGTTTTACCAAAATATTTCAAATGGTACTTGATGTTTTCCCTCAGACCTGTTATTAAGCTGATCTTTGGTCTGGTAAATTTGGTCCTTGTTGCAGTTGTCCGAGCTCAGCAGTTGTTCAGCCACCTGGTTCACATCATTAACACGACTGCTTACATTGTTCATCTCTGGCTCCAGTGTCTCAAATCTAAAGATAGTAGAGAAATCGTTAAAGTCTATATGACAGGCTAGACGTCACATCTCACTAAAACATAGTGAACATTATTATATTTAAGAATTTACTAAACATTCTGCCTGTTTGTCCCCAGTTTGACGGTTTTCGTAATGTTTAAAATGTTACTTCCTGGTTGGACATGAGCAGGAAATAAGACATAGGGGTAATTCCACAACTGTTACCTAGCAACCTTGACCCTTGTTTGAAAACAAGGGCCAAAATCTATATAAAATACACAATAGTTATGATTGGAAAAATAATAATCCCCGATAACACCTTCATCATGGTCATGGTCAATGGTCATTTTGTTGAATGACCATTTAATGTGTCAGATGTATCACTTGAGTGTTAACTCTCTTTATTTTCAAGAATACGTCATTTTCACCAAGAATTTTCCATTTTAGAATTAAGCATTACTTCCTATCATTTGAAACATTTTTTTTCTTCACAAACTGTAACTTCACAGATGTAAAACTATAATAAATATTTGCCACATGTGCCCTCCGACCAAATTATGTCAGAACTAGAAAAGCATGAGAACCTTTGAATTGGCTTGATAGATTTCACTTACCTCTGCTGCACTACCTCCAAGTCTTCTAGTTTGGTGGGAATCTCCATGCCATGTAGCCACTGCTCCTTCTCCTCTACCCACACCTGGCAGGCATCAGCCTCACTGAACATGCGATAGAGGGCCAAGGCGCCCTCCAGAGCCTGCCGACGGGCTGCAGACAAGGTTTCCAGCTCCTCATAACGCTGTTCAATCGCAGGTAAGCGACCTTCAACCTGAAGATAAGCATATAGTTAAGCTACAGTTGATAAATGTTAGACATAATGACCTATTAAATTATATCAACCTGAGGAGAACTTGTGTAGGTTTGGGGTAAGGCCTGGGCCTGCTCATGTAAAGAGTCAATCAGAGGGCGGTGGCTATGGATTTCTTCCTCGACCTCCCTCTGTTTTCGAGCCAAAGTTTGTGTTGAAAACTCATCATGGCCGACTTCCTGACTGGACACCTGTCGAAGAGTCTCCATGATCCATGCCTCCATGTCATTAGCATCGGTTTCAAACTGGTGCAATGCCACTGCTTCCTTCAGCCGCTGCTCTCTCAGCTTGGTTGTCTTGAAATGCAAAAACACCACAAGGGCATTATTTCAATAATACTCCTATTGACAAGATCAAAGTAAAGCAGAAAGAGCAGTGAAGTCTACCTCCTCCAGATGTGCCCACTGTGACTGGATGTCTTGGATTCTTTCTGTGACTTCTGGTGCTCCAAAGTGACCCTCATTCACTAAAGTTTCTCCAGCAGAAATACTATGACTGAGAGGTCCATAACGAGCTGCCATCTCATCCCTGAAAGCCTCATGTTTACTGAGCAGGTGAAGAGCAGAGGTAAGGTCTCGGCCACAGTCACTACTGGCCAGGATCTGCTCCTGTTCCCTGATCCAAGCCGCTTCTTCTCCCAAATCCCACATGAACTGCCACAAGCGGCGAGAATCTTCAAGACACTCTTTACGCGTCCCCGCAAGCTGACCCAACTCCTCATAGGCTCGACCCAACAGCTCTACTTTCTCACTCACCAGAGCAGGTTCACATGGCTTGTAGACTGGATGTAGAACAGATGAGGATAAATCTCAGAGGTATACTACACAATCGATGCAAGAACAAATTTTAGATTAAAGATTACGATGAACTCACATTGCTCATAGGATGTGAATCGTGTGGCTGCTCCCTGAACTCCCTTGATCCTCTCTGCCTGAGCAGAGATGTCTGCTTCTACCAGTGTGTGCTTCTGCAGCAAATCTAATACATCATGTAAATGTTTACCGCTGTCTTGAGACTGTAAGCGACCCTAAAAAAACAAAACAACCATGACATTTTGAATGTTCTGTGAATTGAAAGGCTTGAGTCTAAAGTAATCCTACCTTCATGTCAGCCATCCAGTCCATGATGTAGCGCATCTCCTGAAACAGCCTTTGCAGGTCACGGTGAGCGTTGAGCCGCTCCCTGCGTGCAGCGAGGAGCTCTTTCAGGTACTCCCAGAGTCGAAGCACATTGTCTCTTCGTGCCAGTATACGCCGCACATCATGATAGCTCTCGGCCTCTAATTCTTTAGCCACAGCCTCCACAGCAGCCACGCGCTCCCAGTATGCTCCAATGTCCGTCTCAATGGCTTCATGTTTACGCGTGGCTGCTTCAACAGCTCCAAGATCAGTCCCAAAATTGTCCTTGTAACAGAAACAAATAATATTAATATTACATTTATGGAGGTGGCATACTGTTTTAGGTGTATTTTAGAGCTGTACCTGGGATACCAGTCTTTGGTTTTCACTGAGCCAGGTCTCTCTCATTGCTGCTTTGCGATCAAATCGAGCAGCGAGCATCTCCAGCTTTTCTTGTCGAATGAGCTCGTTCCTCAGTGCCAGCTCTCGTTCATGCTCTGCCTTTTCAAGTCTCTCCCAGGCCTAAAGATGACACAACAATTGTCAATATTTGACCAAGAATGTTCTAGTTCAGGTGTAACCTGGGGATGGGCTCTCAGAGCCTACAGAGATTGCAAGGGGCTTTGTCAGGTCAGAGGTTCAACAGCTATCCTAGTCAAAACATAAAATAGGTTGAATACCTTATTGATGTCAGATATCAGTTTTCCTTCTCTTGGCATGTATACTTTCTGGTTGTTAGCTCGCATTTTACTCTGTATCGTAAATAGCAGAACCTCCAAATTCCCTTTCTCAGTGAATCTGTGGAGACAAAAATGAATTATTATTAGAAATAAAGTATAACATTCTTCAGAGCATTCTCATTGCAGACATAGAAGATGGAAGAGTAGAACTCATTGTGCTTTTACTTACTTGGGTGGTTTCTCTACAGTTCTGTAGGAGTTAAAAGCCTGGAGCTGATTCTGCACAGCACTCAAAGAGTTAGCCAGCTGTCGATCATTCAGAGTCACTATGGTCTGCTCAATCCACTGCAGCAGCTCAGAAGCCAACGTCTCATATTTGTCAATCAGTTGATCCGCTTCAATAGCGTAGTCCAAAACCTGGTGCAAAGAGTTCACTTTAGTTTTGCACTGACAAAAGATTGAAAAAAGTACTGTTGTCACAAGGTTTTCTAACCTTGCCAATTCGTTTGCCCTCCACTGCCAGAGCTTTCATCTTAGAGAAGTAGTGGTAGTACGTAGCCACATATGTAATGATAGACTTCTCATCAGGCTGATCAACATTTACATCTAGAAAATGTAAATTATAATTCAATTACAGTGCTATCCATTATTTTCTCATACACATCACATCATAGGATTATTAAGCACATACCTTCAGGATCCAAGAGCTTTGTTAATCCAAGCTCCTTCTCAGCAATATTAAAAGCATTTTGAAGATTGTAATGGGCATTAGACCTTTTCAGGTTGTCAAATTCAATCAGGTCAGGTCTATACAAAAAAGACACAAAAAATAGACATTTAATAATATATTTGCTCACTCCATTTCTAAAACTCATTATTTAATATGAATTAAACACCCCATAAATCAGTTCAATTTATAGAAGAAAAACTTTCTGATTTTATTTGGACATGTACCAGCAGGGTGTGCAATTGAGTATGGCCAGTATTAATCTATGTGGGAAACAAGTAGGTTAGTCTTTCTATGATCTAGGTCATCTTAAAATATAAGGCCCAAATTGAGATTGCATTGTAACACAGAGAACATCTTATAATATCAGTGCATCTAAGAACAGAGCAAAGAACAGTGCCGGAGGAAGTCATTGACCTGTGTTTGTGCACAATGGCATTGAACGCCAGGCCATCTCTCCAGCTGGTGGTGAAGTTGTGGATGTTGACATTAGGATATCTGCAAAAGTCAAATCACACATTGATCATTGATTGATCATTAACCCTGAGCTCAGTAATCAGAGGTGAAATTAAGAGGAATTCAAATCTTAATCTTTTTAAACTGCTCTTCTCTTACCCAGCAGTTTTCATTTGGCACCAAAGAAGAAGGGCATCTTTAGCAGATTTCTTTTCTTTGTTATCCTCTGTTTCCACACTGATGTCTTGAATCTGGGGGGAAAAATAGAGTGATTAATGTATTATTTAATAAGCTTGGTACGGATTAATCCATTGGGTAATAAAATGATTGCAGAGACATATTTGTTAATAATTGCCAGGTCAATTACACTGCAGAAACATTTTTCTCTTTTGAAATTGCCATTGGATGAACTCAACATGCAGAGACCTGAGGAGCCAAGGGCAAGCTTCCACGGGGGACTGTTGGATTCTGGGACAGGCTGTAAATGAATGAAGAGTGTTACCTGGAAGCGGAGGATGATGGTCCAGATGAGACCCAGTGTGAGGCGGTGGTTCCCGTCCACAATGTCATGTGAGCCCATGTTTTCAAGGTGGACTTTCTGCTCCTTAAGGAACTGCAGTGCTTTGTCAACATTTTCCAGGCAGTGGATTCGCATGCGGCCCTTGGTGGGCTTTGGCTGTGTGGGGGAATAGTTGTTAAAGAGTTAGTTGGAAGGTCACAATGTCAATTATTAGTGAGAATGTAATGAGAAGATTGATGAATTAAACAGAATTCATCATTGGTGAAATCTGTGTTTTAGTTTAATCACGCTGTCAAGATTATCATTCTTATCATCATTATCACTTTAGCGTGTTTTAATTATATTTTACTTTACATAATTATCCTTTTCAAAAATTTACAATTATATTGTAACATTTACAATCCCAATCATTGATTAGTCTTGACCTCTCTACTTCTCTACATACAGTACACATGAGTGTCACAAGCTAGAAATAAGCTGATAGAGCATCTTTGTATTATAGTGTAGGTCATAAAAGGGGAAGTTAGAGGAGGTTTTCTGGGGGACACTGACCAGTTGCTCTCCTGACAGCACTTCCAGCAAACGGATTAGCATGCGGCCGTCACGCAGATCCGTGTACAAGTCACCAATGCGACAGGTGACTCTGCCCAAGTGAGAGTTTACCCATTTGGTAAAGGTTTTCTTCTGAACTGCTTCACGCTCATCTGTGAAACACACAAGAAAAGATCTAGGTTCAGTCACAGTTGACTAACAAAGCAGAAAATGTCACTACCCATTCAAGTCAAATTTGATTTCAAATGGAGTAAGAAACATTTTAGCAAGAGAAACAAAAGTCATGCTCTGTTGAAGCTACCAGTCACAATAAGCAATGTCTTTATTATCACACTACTGATAGCTTAATGAAATCACTCCTAGTTTAACAAAAGCACTGCTAGTGGGTGAAATGCCAGTTACTGACAGAAAAGCATTAAAGTGACAATGCAAAAATGCTCAAGTGTGAGAAGATTTTCCTCGTTGCATTAAGAACTAAAAAGAGGTACAATAAATTAAGCCGTTAACAGCAGCTCAGACATATGGACCACGGGAGTAAGAAGCTAATCCCACGCTGCCACCTAACAAGGTGACCTCATTTCTAGGACACAAGTCTTCCGCCATTTAAAAGACGATCGGTGAAGCGAGGTACTTAATGCATGATGCTGGACACAAGTTTATAAACCCAGGACCTGACTGAAAATAGATCATATGGCCAAGCCTGCACTAATGAGTTAAACAAAATAAAGTCCTTCCTGCGCCTGCTAATAAGATAATGATGGTTGGGATGAATGGATCTTAGCAAAAATGCTGCTGATAACAGACACACAAGACTATTTTTGTGTAATTGTGTTGCATCAAAACACAAATGAGTTGTGACATGGAGACATCACTGTGACCGTTAACTGATTTTGACATTTCAAATAGCATGTGGGCATGAAGAAATACCACAAGATATAACAGAAACCGTGAGCTGGTGAAAGGTACTTCCCAATGACTCTATTCTGATACTGGGTGGGCAACATTTGTAGTTGTTTATTACCATCAAATGTATGGCAACAATAAGGCTTAGGTTCAAGCCGACCAAAAGCTGTGTTGGGTGAGGGCTGCATTCTTACGCTGGCTTGGTCATGTCGGGACAACCCAATCACCAGGTTGGACACGGAGAGCAGTGGTCCCTAAACATGCTCCTGGTGTTGATGTGGCTCTAATGACAAGGCAACTGCACCACAACAAGAGGCAAACACAGCGTTTGTGTCAGACATGTTTACTCGTTAGAGCAAACACAGGCACCACCGGACACTGAGGTAGATAAGCACCGCATCTGTAGAAAATAATGAGGTGTTTAGTTGGAGCTAGGCTGGGTGCACTCATGTGATCACATTCATGAAGCTGATGTCTCTTGCAGACTGAGGGCCCAAACCTGTGAGAGAGAAAGACCCATAGCTTCTTTATGCCGTCAGCACGTCTGAAAACACCTGAGCAGCGTGCCAACATTGTTTCACTCTGACACAAGAGATAAAAGACAGGACAGTGGGAAAATATCAGCTACTGACGCCAAGTCTCTAATTACTGCTAAGGCGTCTTTAAGCTACGAACAGTATAATCCCATATTTTGTAGACACAGAAAAGGGGTCTAGTTTCAAACAGACTTTTGATAGATATTCAGTCAGATTTGCTTTACCACAATTGTTCTGTGTCTTCTTGTGAAGATTCATCATCATTGATAATGTAACAATTATCTCACTAACAGCTTATGAATGGGACCTACTGTGAGAAAGGCAGATTTGAACACGTCTAGTCAGTCAAAATAATTGTTTGTTCCTGGTAGTGAAATGCTTTACGTTTGTTAGTCCTGGGGGATTTACGGGCAGCAAAAAAATTACTTTTACCAGAGCTTCTTTATGCCTTGTTTCTGTTTAACCTCCAAACTCAGTCACTGATAACAATAGTAATCTTCAAAAAATCTCAGAAGATATGCAGCAGACATAATCTTGTTTGTGTGGTACACAGACACCGGGACAAAGTTCAGTAATGACACCAGAAACTGTCACTTAGATGCAAAGTTTTTCTATGAATTAACCGAGCCTAAAAATGGACATTTGTTTATAGGACTGTCATCAGCTCATTTAATAAGCTCAAAGTTTATGACAGATGGATCGAAGTGGACAAACAGCTCTATCATTGAGAGCTAATATTGCACTGCCCTGTGTGTTGCATGACACTGCTCTGCTTCATCTAGAGCCACCTCAGCACTAAGGACCAGGAAAGTCTTCTATAAAAAGACTAATGCAGACTGCACTTTCACAGGAATAATACATTCTGGAGATCTGGTCTAGTTTCTTGACACAGTGTTATTTCACAGCCGTATTTATTGACAAAGATGAAAGATAGCCTCAGACTCACTAGCTGCTAACTAGAAACTCCTTCGGTCTTCCACCCAGGTCATCTGCTGCACCCGTTTTGAACCGTTTTGGAATGTCTTTGAGTCCACAAACTCCTCAAATCTCTCTCCCCACCCACGGTGAGCGCGTGTAGTCTCTGGTCACTCTGTGCTCACAAAGAATGAAAAAACATCCTTGTGCATATCTCACTTATGTGTGGCCTTGTGTTAAGGCTGTATGCTGAGAAATATAAAGCTTTTGTTTGTTTTGGCAGAAAAAGCTTTTTTTTCCTCTTTTTTTTTAACAAATGCAGACAAGAAGTGGTTAAATGTGATTTGTGTTTCTGAATAGGTCTTTAATAATGTTTGCAATAAAAAAAATAACAAATATAACAACAACAACAACAATTTCTCATAATTCAGTATAAAAACTGTAACCTATGCCAATTCACTGCATTTTGTGCAGAGAAAATAAAGTTAAGGAGGTCACGTCCTTCCTCTTCTTCTCACATTGAGAGAAAGCTGTTGCAAAACCGCTGCTCTGCCACATGTGGCCCGTGTTATTTTTACAGTTGAACAGTTTGGAAAAAAGTTGCACATATTTCTGCTGCAACCTTAAATAGTAGCATTTTTTTCACTTTCAATTTATTCTTACTGTGCCACTAACAGGTTATTCCCCTCTGCACCAAATGCAGCTGCTGCTGATAACGCAGAAGACGGGGGAGAGGACAGCCCAAGGCTAGTCCCATGAGACGCGACTGAAACTCTTTTAGCCACAACATCTGCAGACCAAACAGTGTCAACTGTCAACAATACTGTATATGACCCATCCAAAGCTGCACCTTCTTGTGACTTAGAAAACTGTCAATATTGGCCAAACTGTACAAACAAAACCCTTAAAAAGCCATTTGTGTGAGTTTGTGTGAGCACACAATGAACTGTGGGTAATGTGAGTCTGAGTTACAGCTGGAGGCCACAGAGCCACAGCTTTCACTGGTGTTGCTGATATTCAGTTACATGATACAGTTCAGAGGAACTTGACCCAAAACGCATCAGTGACCTCAGCTCGGCTTCAAACTAATAGGAAAGTCTAAGAACTCAAGTCAAAGCGACAAACAGAGATTTGGGTCTTGGTTAACCAATACAATGTCTGTGGTTAATTTTTAATAAAGATAAATATGAATATTACCTACCTAAAAGCTACTACATAGACATAATAGGAACCACTTGTATGTTTGCAGGGTTTATAGGGGTCATCATAGGTGGTACCTAAATAATGTTTGTTCTGGTTAAGTAAACCAGAGTGACATTTCATTCCAAAGTCCACAGCGGCTGATTCAGAGGTCTGTGGAAACACGGACAGTGACCCTTTGGAGCCGAGCTGTGGCGATACCCAGCTTACACTGTCTTTTATATATTAACCAGGCAATTATTTTCTGCTTAGTCCCACTTCCTGCATGCTTTAGGATAAGGGCAAGTTATGTTTTTGACGTGTCCTTGAGACATATTACTTACACTTTATGCCCACATTTAAGTAAATGTAATGTTTAATTGAAAAACTATTACAACTATAACCTCGGGCAAAATCTTGTTTGTCAGTTTATGATTGAGTTTGCACCATTTCAAATTTCAAATCAGTCATGAAGAAAGTATGATCTCAAACTATTTTTTGAATGCTGTGTATGTGCCATTTTGTGCACATTTCTTCTTTATCACATGAGCTGACTGAAGTCATGATTTAATACAGAAAGGCAGGGAGTGACATGAAGAATGAGCCCCAAGGCGAGTCAAACTGGAAATACAAGTCGCTGTAGCCAAAAAGGTGTTTGTGTCTGCAATAGTGAGCGCGCACAGCCATGACAGTAATATGTATACTCAAAATAGAGTTTAAAAGGACTTTATTTGTCTAATGTTTCCCCTGTGTACAAATAACTATTAATTGGGTTCTTAGTTGCTGTTGTTCTAGTGATGCCAATCTTGCAATTCAATTAAAAAGGAAGCATACATTGAAAATTAGGAATAATTAATAACATTATACAATAGCTGCACTAGTAACCTTTAACTGAAAATATTTTTTGCAATATCTTATTTAGACTAAAAGAATGCAAAATATGTGGACAGCATAACTTGCCACTGAAGATCAGCCCTAGACGAGTGTCAGGGAGGGACCGGATGTCAGGGCTCCTCGTAGGCACGACGTGCATGAGTTGGCACAGTGCATTACTTCAAACACCTCAATGTGCCAGTGACTTAGAGTTTAAAGGCTTAGAGCGGGACATTAAACAACAGGTCCAATCTATTATTAGCTTGAAACAAAAGCCATTCATTTGATTCTACTTTGGTGTTTGTAAACTAATGAAGTCACTGATGCATTGTTGCTGCATATTGTGTTGGAGTTTTTGCACACTACATTAGTGCCTTTCTGGTTGTTATTCTACAGTATAGAGACCATCTCTCTCATACGTCCAGTATTATTGATGTTTGTGTGCTCTACCTGTAGAGCTGAGGTCGTGTGCAGACACACAGCCATGCATTGTAATAAGATAAGAAAAGGACAGGTGGCTGGTGATCAGGTGCCAGACTGCTGCCTGCTTTAGAGCTGATCTGAAGTCTGCAAAGTGAATGCAGTAGCACACACTTTACAGTATACAGTGTACTGCAGTATACTTTTATAGAATGAGAGGAGTCTCACTGAGCTCACTCTTAATTGTACAGACAAAAAATGCGGAGTCTTATCAAACAACCAGGAGCACCTGCTGTCGGAGTCGATCATTATAAAGCTCACAAACAGTGTGCACTGTGTTCTTTCTGTCTCAGTGAAATGACTGGATGAACTCATTCTTATCATTTGTTAATATTAACAATACGTGTGTGCCCCAGAATAAAAGGTAACTTAAACACCAAGTTATTGAGTCATAAGAAACTATGGACTGAAATCTCAACCAGACGGCCCTAAACCCTGGGATTGACTCGAAGATAGTTTTCTGTAAAGCAAAGGACCAGGTCTTACCTTGCAGCTGTTTAAAGCGGCCCTCCAGGATGTTGGAGTATTGCACCTGGTTGACAAATGCAGCTGGGGACAGACAGGGCTCTCTGTCCCTGTGCTCCCACTCCATCTTCTCTCCTCAATGTTTCAGTCCGACGTTAAATGAATGAGGATAACTTCAGCATAGCCTAGCAGAGGCAGCTTTTCCGGACCAAATAGTCCCGAAGACAAAATGACTATGTCCAAGCTTATTTTCTTCTTTCTGCAGTTCCTCTGACACTGTATGGTCTTGAAAATGTTGCCGCCTCTCCTTTTTCTTAACTATACGTCCCAGTTTGTCCAATGGAAACACAGCTCCAAGCACAGGCGTGGAGGATCCGATTCAAAAACTTCTTTACAAACTTAAGTGAAGGACAAAATGTTCCGATACACCTCCTCTTATGTAGAAGTTCACCACACTTGAGGCCTCCAACTAGAGTCAAAACTTGTGGTCACACTCCCTCGTGGTCCTTGTAAAGGAGCAGTCAACTCCTTCCCTCCAAATGCAGGAGCAGAGCAGCTAACTGGCTGCGGTCGAATGGCTGTGTAAACAAAGCCTGCTGGGCCCACTGAAAATGGTGCCATTTGCATAAGGTGTGTTTGAGGGAGGAGCGCACACAAGGCGAATGTGAAGAGACAGTGGGGGAGGAGGTGTGGAGGTGGACTAAACCATTAGAGCGCTTCTCTGGCTATAGCTTCAGGAGGATTACTCGACTCTTCTTAAGTCCTAGGAGCACCAGGGAGTGGCTTCTTACCCAGTCGTTCACTACAGTTTTTACTGACAACAGTTTCAGTTTGATACAGGCCTGACACAGGAAGGAAGTCATAGAGGAGCCTCAATAGTGAGAAGCTCTTTCCTGCCACAACAACAGATTTGCTTGTGTTTGTGAGTTGCACTAGCAGCAGGTGGGTCATGAGTGTCCTCAATCAACTCTGCAACAATCATTCATTCATTCATTCATTCATCTTCTACCGCTAGTTCCTGTTAGGGGTTGCGGAGCCTATCCCAGTCAAATTTGTGAAAACCTATTTATTTGGTATATCTTTCAAGAATATACATGTTCACAGTCTACCCTATACCTAGGGTTAAAAAGGTCCTGCTTGTTGGAGAGAAGGGGAGAACTGTCCGGGGGTCTTCAATAAAAATCCCAGTAACGTTTTTGATGTGTGTGCTCCTAATGGCCAGGAGCATCTGGATGGACCTCATTAGACGGACAAATGCCCCGGGCTTTTGGTAACAAGGTGTTTTACAGAAGTGGACTGAACTAACGAGAGCCAACTCACTGCGTTCAAACAGCAGAATAAAAACTAGAAAAAATACACATAGTTTTGAAGAGACATATGTTTAGTTCGTTTGAATGATTTACATCCTGTCGACTTTGTTTGTGGTGTGAAGTTTTGAACGGAGCCCGTCTACCAAGTTTAGACATTCAAGAAGCTGCAATGATGTGTAAAATGAATGAATAATTGATGAAGCTCTGGAGAGAATAAAGGCTGGGAGCAGCTGGGCGGGAGGTGTGAGGAGGAGTTTTGATCACGACAAACCAGCTCTTTTCCACGAGCAGAGGGCACAAATATTATTCATATTTTACCACTGCCAGCAAACTAAACCTCCAGGGAACAAGTTAGCAATAATTTAATGTATGGTATCTAATCAATGCTCTTCAGAAAATTATCATGAGGGTCATACACTAATTGGGGTTAGAAGTCTAAGTCTGTTACAACAAAACAGATCAGTGAGAGTGAGTGATAAAGTCGGAAGTGAAACAATCTGAGGGAATAGTTGAGAAAGCATGATGTGTAAACAGCAGCCGCAGCAGTAGCAGCTTACGACATGCACAGGGTCTTGACATTTGGGGAGAAGTGGAAGAGACAGGAGATGTGCCCCGGGGCAATGAGTCGCCGAGGCACGTCCAAGAATGTGCACTTCAGGCCCACACTTGTCCCACGCCGATGGTATCACAGGTATTCAGTTCACAGCAGACCCAGCACCTTCGCTCATGTTCCATAGCGTTAACATACAGAAAACATGCAACTAACCACAGACTACTGCACAAGTGCCATACTTTTACACTGAAGAAAAACATCTACAGTGCACCGTTAGCATCTAATGTTTACTCAAGGAAATAAAGCTTGTATTTGGATGTAAAATGAGCTTAATCTCTTAGAGGTTTAACTCTAGCTGTGCTCAGAGAACAGTAGGTGTTTCTGTGCCTGTGTGTGAGTGGGCGTGAATGGGGTACATGGCTGTGTAACGCTGCCCTCTGCTGGGGTAACTAAGAAACTACCACACATTTGACCGTCTTTTATCAATGAAGAAACAACACTGCATTTAATTCCAACTAAATATGACATAACCTGGTCATATCAAATGTAGAAAATCCAGCCAGTTCAATTATGTCATTACGAAGTCTTTCATTTGAGGTTGTCCAAAGTTGAATTCGACAGCCACTGTGCCATTGGGACGTGTGAGCCGCAGCGCTGATATCTGTGTGCAGCTTTTAGGTCTTGTCCTCATTTTAAAGTATTTCTGTCCTGTTCTTTTGGGACAGAGACCAAAATTAAGCTTCATCTAAAATCACTGAACCCAATTAGAGTTTTGCTGCGTGCACCAATGAGTTCACTTTTAAAACGAAAGCTCTGTCATACATTGGATGGCCTACACACGCAGCATAAAATGTGTGTCAGGATGGGCGATATTGACAAAAATGAATATCTTAATGTTGTCAATCTAACAGAAATGTGTTAAGACATATCTTTAAATTAGTTAATTGAGGTTTAATTATCAGACAAATGTGAAGTGTTTGTCAAATTAATCACAAAAGTGCAGGGATATTGCCTTATACATGTATTTGAAAGTGTAGCATTTCTTCCTCAACATTATCCTCATTCATCATATTATCTAAAATTTGATATATTGTTCATCCCTACAAGTGTGCTTTTTTTTTTTTTTTTTTACAGTGGTTGACATTTTGATGTGCTTCATGCAAATACTACAACTTTAATACAGATGTTAATATTTTATCATGATAAAACTAGAATAATAATGTATTTTCTTATAGCTTGCCCACATACGCAGTGTATACAATATGTCAGTTTGGTGTGTGCGTGCAGCGTACCGGCCAGTGCTTTGATGCGCGAGCGTTCGAAGAGGCGAGCCGAGCTGTTCTCATTGTCCCAGTCGGTCTCTGCTGCCAGGTCCCAGCGGTTGTTGATGTCGTTGTACTGCTGCTGGATCTCCAGGCTGTCGAAGTCTGTGGGGGAGATGGTGCTCATGGTGCCCCAGGGAAACGCATTCAACCTAAAAACACAGGCAAAAACATCAGCGCTCGAGTTCAGCTGCTGCTCCAGAGGCAAATGCTCTTCAATGCAATGTGATAAAAACACTGGAGATAAGTTTCATATTTGGTTAAGCAAAAACTTCATACTGGCTCTCTTTCCATTGGGCGCATTTATTATTACAAGAGCTGGGTATCTTTCCATGTCTTTCAGGAACCGGTACTTAAAGATTAATCATTATCTAGAATCACAAATGAGTATAAGACATAAAAAAGAAAAAAGTATGCCAGTATGCCAAATTTGCAAAAGTGATAAGCCCCGCCTCTTCATAGTGGCATTTCACCGTAACAAGTAGTAGATTTTAGACAAATGATGAAGGAACACAGTTAACATATTAAAGTCAATACAAATCAATTTAATTTATGATGTCCCCTTTAACTTTCTTTTCAGTGCTGTACTGATACCTTTAAATTATCCCCAGCCCTAATTATTACTCTGCGATTTTACAGTGTAGTGCTATAATTGATGCCATTATGCACCAAGCAAAAAGCAGCAACAACAAATATAAAAACATATCTGTTTTTGACTTTACCCTATCAGTTCAGCCGGAATAAGATGCACAAGTGAATAACAAGACAGGAACTCAAGCAAACCACAGCCTGACAGCTTAATTTCCTACTGTTCATTGTGAGATGAGAATTGAGTTAAAATGGAGTGAAGGTGAAGCAGTTTTTCCACATCAGCCTTCAAACTAAACTAGAATAAAATCATGCACTCAGACAAAACTGTGTCTGCGCCTCGGATTTTGCCTGCACTTCACCAGGGGGTCTAGATTGAGATTATAACCCCACTGAAGCACCCCATTAAACCATTGAGGACATTTGTTTAAGAGCCTTGACCAGATTAATGCTCAGATTGAGTCCTCAGTTTGCTAATACCTGGGAGTTGATCTGTTGTTATGTCTAGCCATACTGTCTGAAATTGAGATAGCTCAGGAAACGGGGAGGAGCGAGTGAAAGCAGATACACAGTTATTTACTGCCTCAGAGTGAGTGAGGATTGCCAAGCATCTCCTAAAGAGGAAACGTTCAGTTAATTACTCCATAAATGCTCTGTAATTTGCAATCAGCAGTATTTAGCCAAGACGTCAGACCTGGGAACATAAGCAATCCATGAGAACGGACCAGAGTCAAATTTCGAAAAAAATAAAATAAAAGAGAACTACAACTGTTGAAGATTTTAGATATAAAAAATAAATAAAACAAAAACAAGCTTTGTTAATCCTATTACAGTAGTTCCAGATTAAGATGTGTCTGGGAATAGAAACTAAATGCAGGGATTAGAGAAAATGGCAGAATGACCTTTCACCTTTGGTCACATGGGCACCCCAACTTCAATGTGTGGTCTTCTTACAATAAATTTTATAACAGACATGATAGTTTGTAGATTGGTATGACAGAACTGAGAGAATTGTAATCTACAGTAGTGCTAAAAGTCACATATTCCGACATTGCTGAGGTCCTTATATACCACATGTAACTGTCGTCTATAGTCGGGGTTTTGAAACTTGGCCATTAAATAGAACAAGTGGAAGTAAATGGGGCAAGCATCCAGAGCCACAAAGGCAGATAACGCCGCAGGACAGGCCCAGAGCGGAGGCATCAGGTCTTCCCTGTGGTGGGGCTGAGCCAGGGGTCAGGGAGGCTGGCCCAGGGGAACGCTCTGCTCAGTGTGAGGACGACAGGCTCAACTCAGTGTCTGTGCTAATCACTGCTGCATGGATCAGACCAGCAATCCCCTGACCTACTGTCACACTGCACTCTGCAGCTGCACACAACAGTGTCTTTAAGATGAGCGAAAACTCCACTGATCTCAGAGGGGAGAAAATCACTTTCACAAGGCTTGTCCAATGCAATGTCTTAGAATGGTTTGTCTGCTCTCTAAAATCTACACACCCACAAGATGTAGTCATTCATCATGGTTTATTTCAACAATCACAACAGCACTATTGGCCCAAAACAAAGTTAAATCAAGTCATAGACATGGTCTAACAAGTTAAATGTAAAATTTGTCTTGGGTTCAAGCCTTTCCTTTCCTTTCCTGAGACTTCCTGAGAATCCAGTCGATAAGAGTCCAGAGACTCCAGACATGTTGTCCCACTAAAACACTGTAAAAGCAATGAAGCAAAAACATCACTGACCCCAATTTCCCTATTCACAGAGAATGGCAGAAGATGCAACCACACGTACAAAGAGAGAAGTGGACTCTTTAGATTTGAGCAGTGACATGAAAGAGTGTGCAGAGCTGAACAGGGTGAAAGTGGGCCACAGCCTCGGGGCTAAGGCCAGCCATAGCACGGTGACACCAGCCTCTCCCTCACATCACACAGCTGCTGCTTAATCAGGAGGAAACTCACAAACAGACCATGATCACTGTCCACAGGGAATTAGGCCGGCGCACACGGGCCAGAGCCGGCGCACAGGGACCGGGCCACAGGCTGATGTCTGCGCCCACAGACAAAGAGCTCTGAGCTACATCTCTCTCTCAACACACTCAAACACATCACATGACACAGATAATGACCTGTACATGACCAGAGCACAACTGCACTGCACTCTGTAATTAGGCCTCACGTAAACCAGACTAAACTGCTCATAACTCAATTCAAACTAATGATCTGGGTGTGGCCATGCTTTTTAAACCTCACGCTTTTGACTTGAAGGCCATCTGAGCACAAAATAAAAGCATGTGCCACTAAAACAGCCCCATACAATGGAGGAGTCAGCAGAGCGCGGGGCCACGTAGCTGCTTCCTGTGCAGCGATGGCACATGATCAGAGGCCCCTCGCAACACTGATCCTGTCTGAATGGGGCGCAGCCGCCCTTTGTCGGCCTGTAGCATCACATCAGTCAGGGAGGCTGGCCACACAAACACACGTGTCTGATTGTACACTCTGAGAGAAACAAGCCTAAAACATAGTTTATCAATACGATCAGTGTCCCTCAACGCTTCCTAAACACAGCCGTTAAGAAGTCTGAGATCGTACCATTTTCCTAAAATTTCCCAAAACGCAATGTGTAAATGGTCTGACTATGTGCACATCCTTCTTTGCAGCTAAACAAATATAAAAATTTGCCTTCAGAGATGGTCTGTCAGTGTTTGTCTTCGCCTGACACATGATAGATGGAGCTCATTGTGCAGCACAGAAGCTGCAAATTAATCTTAAGAAAACTTTGGTTGAACATCATTAGAGGAACAGCTGCTTAAAATGGATGTCTTTGATGCTTCTTTGGTAAACAAGGCCACCACACATGAGTTATTGCTCTTCTGCCACAGGCTCAGAGTGTGACAAAGCACAACACACTGTACCCAACACTGTATTTGTATGGAGTCTCATCTGATTCCCAGTTACAGCAGCTTCACTTTACACTTGCCAGTAAGTGCCATTAAAAACTGCTCAGACAGTGTTGAAGAGCCAGTTCTCTTTGCTAGGTTAGTGCTATGGGTCATCGCAGCACAAAGAGTGTGAGTGGCAACAATTGAAAGAATCTGTTGGAAAGGGATTTGAAAAATCAGCACTCTGGGGGGCCACATTCACAGTCCATCTCCATTGTTGGGCTTTAACCAGACGTTCATCCGCACTGACAGACTCCAGTGTCACCAAACCAGCAGGACTCCTGTTTGTACACAGTATACTGCCATCAGCTCAGTCATGTCAGGAATCAATGTGACAATATTGACTTTACTCTTTAGGTAATGCAGCAGAGATACTACACTTAATTGCATATTGTTGTTTTTTTTGTTGTTGTTTTTTTTTAAGTTGATGCTGAGCAGTAAACGGTAGTGTGAGTGAATTATAGCACCCCCTGGTGGCACAAACAACAGAAGTATAATTAATCCATTTTTGCATAAAATTATTCTTTTATCACAAAAAAATAAGGCTGGACAAAATATATGACATCCAAATTCAAACAGCCTGGCTGATAATCATCCAATTACAACATTGAGGATTTAATACTTAATTTAGAGCTGCAACTAACTTTTGGTAATCTGTTGATTTCTACTTTTTTATTAACTGATTAGTCATTAGATTGGTCTGTGAATGATGTTTTTACTAAAATATACTCATAGCTAGTGATGTTATAAAAACCTCTTCTCTCAGCACATGCCATGTTTTGGAATCCAAATAACGATTGTTCGATTACTAAATTAGGTGACGATGTTGCTGTAATTGATTCCTTGTGATTTTGCGATTAATTCGTTTCAGTGCTATTTCACCTTATTTGTCTTTTTTTTTTTTTTTTTTTTTATAGCCATTTTCCATGTTGGTGCATCAAAACAAAGTATGAACTGAACTGTGAAAGCAGTATAACAGGCACTTTTCTAAAGCAATAAAAGTAAATAATCATGCTGAACTGAGCAGCAGACTGAGCCTCTTGTGCTGGTTCGAATCAGGATTTAACAGTAGGACCTAGGTTCAACACCTGAGCACAGTCACTTTCTTTGTCTGTCAGGGCCATCTCCTCCAATCGATAGCTTTGGTCACATTTAGTGCTCCACTCGTCGCTTTAGTCAAAAAGGATCTTAAATGCTTTACCAATCACAGTTCTTTGACAGATAAACCTATTTCCAGAGGTAAATTTTTAATTCAACACATATAGAATGAAAATAAAATCTGAAAATGACACTTCTATCTACTTGTAGCTTCTGGAGTCAATGTAAATGTCATTCTCTGTAACAGAGTTTGAGCTGCTATCCACCACACTTAGGATACATCTTCAAAATCCCAAATGAGTCTTTCTGGGGCATAACCCACCATTACCATAACTACTACTCAAACTGTCAGTGCCAACATGCCCAGAGTCAAACCCCAGCATTTCCCAGAGCTGCACACTGTCATTTAGAGTCACCACATTGGCTTAGGGTGAACAGGTCATTGTGGCTCATCTACTCCACACGTGGTCACAAGCCATTAACCTACTAAATTAAACATACCGAGCTAATAGCGACGAGTGTTGTTTACAAACCACCTGTTCTGATTGAACCTTGGTTTAAAGTCCAGATTTCTGAGCCTCAGCATAACAACAGCAGCAGCAACAACTCACAATGTCGACAGGAAAAACAAGAGATGATGCAGTCCTCCTACAACATCTTTATGAAATGGAAACAGTGGTGTTATTATGATGAAACAAAAGGTGGCTCTGGATGCAGACGACGACTCTACAGAAGAAACACAGCTTTGACATGGACTCAAACAAAGACATGAGACGTATGAATGAATCACCAAGTAAAACGCCATACACATTGCAGTCAAGCAGCAGGAGCTATTATTAAATATGCACGCATTTCTGCACGCCATTGATCATTCAGTTTAATTCTATATCAACGCGTAGCTATGGAGAGCTAGCAACGATGAAGCTAATGGCAGAGTATCTTCATTTGCCGTTATCAATCGCTCGTAATGATGAATTAAAATGAAATATAAAATACTTACCGCTTATTTGGTCTCGTTCAAGCGATGCAGGAGTGATATTATACCCCGAAAATGTCGCCACACATGAAAAAATCCTCACACGCTAGCTAAAAAATAAGCTAATTTCAAATGGTTAAAAATCCCAGGTGACTGATAAAGTCCGACCAATCCGCATCCGTGAAATGTAACGTTACGAAACCGAAATTGTGGTAAATTCTGGGTTAAAACGGCGCGATGGGGTGATAGGATGAAAAAGAAGAGAGGCTGTGTCTTTTTCGGCAGGTATGAGAAGAAAAATCGGGGGTATCCGCAGAAGCAGCAGCGTCGTCTTTCTCTTGTTTCCCCCCGAAAAAAGAAGAAGCAGCATCAGTGAGTGAGGCCGCCCGCTGCCGCCGCCGTGCCGTGCGTCCCCGTCGGTCACTCCTCCTCCTCCGCCGCTCGCCGTAGCCCCCCCGGTCCAGTCCACCGCCGTTCAACAACAGGGACGAGAAAGAAAGAAAGGGAGAAAGCAGAGTGGTCGTGTGTGGAGCTGCTGCTGGTTGCGGGTGTGGGAGGTGTGTGGGCTGGAGCTGCTGCTGACCCCTCTTCTTCGCAGTCACATGGGAAACACAGCGCACATTTTCAGGCTTGCATCATTATGTCCCACGTTATGTCCAAGAAGTGCGATGGTTCTTGCGTGTGTGGTGCTGTCCCTGGTGCTAAAGAAGCGGAGGCAGCAGCAGCAGCAGACACTTACTGTATTTTAATGCACTCTGCCGCTCGTCCATAAGCTGTCTACCGTCATTTCCGAGGTCATTTTAGTCATTAGATTATGCGTTGCCATTTGATTGATGAAAGGTGTATTACAGCAAAGCCCTGATATCATGTTTTTTCATAGCAAATTTAGGGTTGCAAGGGATGTCGCAATCAAATTGAAATCGCAATTTGAATGATCATTTGCAATTCGCAATGGCTGCAATTATTTAACTCCTTTGCAAACAACAAAATATCCTGCCTTAGTGTGAGACTTGTCATTACGATTAGATTTGTGATTTATGACTTAAATCTGAACTTATTAGAAAGAATTCCATGCATTTTAGTTTGTAGTGTTCTAAAAACTACCTTTACCCATAACCCTTTAATGTTTTTAAAACTAAAGGGTTAAGGGTACTGGTAGTCAATTAAAAGACAGGATATTTTGATGTTTACAGTGGTAAAGTCTGCTACCTAATAATTGCAGCCCTAGAGATTTGATCATTACTTTTACTCAAATTGCGATTTCACTTTTGATTGCAATGTATTGTGCTCTAGTTTAGACATCTACAAACGTGTTCTGAAATGCATGCAATTCTTGTAGCAGTTCATATTTCAGTCCTCTCTCAAATATTAATGTTCCTGGACTTGTTTAATATTTTCACTTTGAACAGAATTCAGCTATCAAAACATAAATCATAGATCTAATTCACATGTTTGTCAGAAAAATCACAATTGGCCATTTTGCCAAAATCGTTCAGCCCTAGCCATTTTGCATGTTTATACAGGTGTGCAACATCTCTTACTACGGTAATGCACTATTTATATCCTGCACAGCTAGATATAAGCAGCAAATTATTCAGATCCCATCACTCTTCATCTCCTCAGGATAGCAATACATTTAGACAGACCATTTTTCCTAACCTGCAGTGTCCTATAAAACCCACAAGGCTATGAAATAGTGATTCAAACCTGTGTAATAGCTTTTGGAAGGAACCATTAGATGCATTGAATGGACTAAATAATTCCATACCAGGCTGTGCAGCATATAGCCTTTAGGTTAAGCTATTTATAAATAAAGATCTTCTGCTGCTTATATCTGTTGCCAGTATGAGCGAGGATATGGTTTATTCCCACTGAGTTTTAAGAAGGTCCTGTCACTGAATCTGTTTAATGTCAGTGTCTTGTTGGTGGCCCCCAAAACAGCAAAGCTCCAATTACTGCAGGGGCTTGTGTCTACACCCCTCATGTCTACAGGGTTGGTACTTTAGTGCATGGGCGTAGCTGCACCAACAAAGTGCTAGTGGTGAGTCTTGTGGAGATGATGGTGTTTTAGGGAGGGTTGAGCAGTTCTGAAAAGAGCATGCTACTCATTACGAGCAGTTAGTGGTGATGAAAAATCCCTGCTGTGTTTTTGGTCTAGTTCCACTATTTTGCATAGAGGCTGTGGAGGTATTATAGTGAAGCATTTTCAGGAACAAAAGTTAACAATTTACCTCACTCATATTTGACCATATTTGTAACTGCATCAGCTCATACACCCAGAAAGGGTTATTTGGATAAGTGTATCTTTACAGACTTTTTAAAATGATATTTTATAGTTTACAGTGAAGTGATTAAGTCCCTGCCTTTAGTGTAGGAGGTCAGGGGAAACATGTGCCATTCCCAAGTGTGGTGGGGCTGTGTGTAGAAATTGTAGTCTGTTAATTTAGGAAAGTTGTACCTTGATGAGCCTTTACATAAAGTGAGACACACCTAACCTGTTTACGCCCAGGGCCCCAGCCGCCCCGAGCAGAGCTCACCCACAATCCTCTGTGACAAAAGGAAGAGCTGAGCGCAGGATATGGAGATGCCATCGGCTGCCTCTGTGAGTCCAGCACAGTGCTTTCTGCAGATAACAGCAGTTTAGGCTAAACCCCCTCTGTCTGCTCACTATAGACCGGACTGGAACGGGGGTCACCACAAGTGTAACTGGTGCAACCACAGCCTTGCATTTGGTGAAGTTAGTGAGTGTTCATAACTGGATATATTTTTCCCAGGACGATGTGTGTGTGCAGATAAACCTCGCACCAAAGCTGAATCATATGACTGCAGTTCTGAGAAAGGATAGTCTCTGTGTGGACCCTTCAACAAATGTTTCAGGCAACAACAGACGCAAGGAGGCCAAGTATGGCTCAATGTAATACAATATAGATAGAGGAGACCGTTAAACATGTAGCAGACTACTAATAACTTCTTTCTTATTTTAATTTACAGCATCAGGTAAAAGAAGGAATGAAGGAATGTTTCTGAGTAATTTCTAGTGGATAAATCAATAGCCCTGATCCTTTGTTAGATGGAAAATCTTCAAATACTGATGTATATGGCTTTACCTTTAAATCTAGTTTTGTTCTTAAGTCACAACTATCCCATGGCTATTGTCCGGTCAGTGCGACCTACTAAAAGATATTTATATCCTTCTAACTCTTTCTGAGAAGTCTCCAAGGCCAAACATGCTATTTCTGAGATGTACTTCTTTTACATCTATCTCACCCTCTTTCCTCTGTCTCTTCTCCTGAACTAGTTGCTGGAGGTCACGCTGCTGTTCCAGTTCAAAATGATATAATAATGTGACAGACTGAAACCAGGACAGTGAGAAACTGCAGTCCCACCAACACTTGACTCAGAGATGTGAGCACATGGAGCAACTATTGAGAATGACTCACAGATGGACAGGAAACTAGTTAGAGAAGGGATAGGACCTTTCAGGCCTTAAAGCAAATCAACAGTTTTGTCAAATTAGGTTTCACAAAACATTTAGTTGTGTTATGTCTTTATGTGTTATTACATAGTGATTTGAGAAAATTTCACAACTTTCTTGTGCGTCAAATTCATAATGAATAAAGAGCTCCCTCTGATGGCCAGTCAGATGAATAGCTTAATAAAAATGTAATGGAAAAACATTCATGTAATTTTCTTTTCACCAAACCTGCTCTGGCTGGAGGCAAGCAACAAATGACAGAGTTTAATATGAACAACAACCACTCAAACATTTTATTTTGACATCATTATTTTTTAATTTAAATTCTTTGGTTTTGTAAATATCTCAATGTAACAATCACAAAACAGATTTGAAAAAGCTACTTGACCAAATATTTCCGCTAGTCCTCTCTCTACTAAGTGCATGACCTTATGGCAAACTCCATAAAGAACTTCAGCTTGTCCATTATAATCCATAAACAAAAGGCACCTGCTTGACTGTGCTGTACATCTTTTACAACACAAAGTTTAGAGAGAAACATGGAATTAAAACATAAAACACATTACAACGTAGACGAATACAGGAATGTAATATTAAATATAGACTTACAAAGAAAGTAAGTCTTGTGTGTTTTAAAACTGAAGACATGGCTAACATAGGAACGACAAATCAATGACAGACAATTACAAAAGTGCATATTTGAAGCTTAAAAAACACTAACAAAAACACTAATACACAATAATTACAAAAATCAACAAACCATTGTGTCAACAGTCTGTACAGTCCAAGAAGGTGGACATAACATGCATCAATGACTTCTCTTAAGATTGAATGCCTTATTGAATTGTCCCAGAAGTGAAAAGGCAGGTGCAGCTACAGTTGCCTTGTTGGAGTGAGTTTTGCAGGTGATTCCTGCAAGTTACCGGCTCCTTCGGCGCATGCAGATGTTGGGTCGTCGCGTGGGCACAAAACCATGTTTGCAGTAGCACTTGTACGAGCCGGCAGTGTTCACACAGCGAGCGTTTTTGCATGGACTGAGCCGGACTCCAGGCTCACCGCACTCATCAATGTCTGAAAGTGGACCACAAGCATTGAACACAACATTGAAACCTCTCTCATGGATTTGATTACTAGAATATTTAGATATTTTCAGGCATTTATTCAGTCTGTTTTAGCTTTGTGGTTTTCATTACAAAATACCACTAAGGGACGCTTAGTTTGGAAAAAAAATAAGAGATTATAGTTTTGATTAAGTACAGGACTGTTATTTATTAGCAAAAATGTATTGCTTAATAAAATGGCTATAATTATACTAAATATAAAATCATTTGCTTGTGTAAAAAGTGGACATTCAGCTTGTGGGGGCCCCTAGTGGTTAGTGGTGTGCACTTACACCGCCTGCTTGTGGCAGGAAATTAAATTATTGAACACAGCCCAGAACATTTTGGTTTAATCAGTGAAAGTGAATACTTTGTGAAAAACCCACAAAGTATTTTATGCTGATATTAAGTAATTCTTCGCTCTACTGACCCCTTGTGGCGGGCAGTAACATGGATTACATTTTTCTCCATTGTGCTCTTTTGAGATACACTTCATGCTTCCTACAAGCTTCTGTTTAAATACAGTGCTCTTGAATATATATTATTGTGGACTAACTTATGAGATCACGGTGGCAGAGCGGCTAGAGCTTCTGCCTCTCAATAAGGAGATCGTGGGTTCGAATCCCGCACCACCCCAACATCGTGGTTTCGAATTCTGAACCACCCCAACATCACACGATCTCTCTGGGTGGAGTCTGCATGTCCTCCCCGTGTTACCGTGGGTTCTCTCCGGGTTCTCCGGCTTCCTCCCACCGTCCAAAGACATGACTGTGTAGGTTAATTGATAGCTCTAAATTGTCCCTAGTGAATGAATGTGAGAATGAATGGTTGTCTGTCCTTGTCTGTCTCTCTGTGTCAGCCCTGCGACGAGTTGGCCACTGTCCAGGGTGTACCCCGCCTAAGGCCCAAAGTCACTGGGATAGGCTCCAGTCACCCGCGACCCCTAACGGGAATAAGCGGTAGAAAATGAATGAATGAATGAATGAACTTATGAGATACACACTATCCATGTAATGCTCTTTGGTGTGTCTTTAGGTAGAAAACATGAGCTTACCTATACAGCGAGTGCGGGAGTGGTCTAGCCTGAAGCCTGAGTTACATTCACACATGGTGCCAAGATAAGAACGGACACAGCGCCCATTTGCACAACTGCATTCATCAGAGTCCTCCTCAGAACTGTCTCCTTCAGAAGCACAAAAACAAAAAAAGCTCACAATAAATACCAATAGATTAATAAGGCATATAAAATGTTTGCCTGGCCTCCATTCTAATCTCCATGTATTATTCAAAATTGATCGATAGTGGGAATGGCTGGTCAGAGTAATAAAATGTGTAGACACAAACCTGGGTTGTAGTTAGCAAAAGCTGCCAAAAAGTCCTGCTCCCCGTCTGACTCGGTTTCCAGATGCATCTCACAGAGGCGATTAAACATCTCTATGAGAGTTAATATTGTTAGATGCTTGAGCACAGCAGAAAAAAAGTCAAAGGGCAGAGCACTGACCTGAGTGTCGTTGGGGGCAGGTGTTACACTCGGGACCCCAGCCTCGGCCATAGTGACAGCAGCACTCGGAGTATGTGACCATCCCGTTTCTGGGTTCACTGCAGATCAGACCCTCATCAACCTGAAGGAAACACACGTCCTTGTGCGCCGCTGTGCGATCTACTTCAAAAAGATAAAAACATAGAAAACAGGAAAAATGTAATGACTCCACGAAAAAAACACTGAGAAAAAGAGACAAAAACATTGCCACCATTTTACATGCCATGAACATGCTCTTGGTTCCTTGGTGTACAATTTAGCAGAAAGGAGATATTTCAGAGGAATCACTTTCATTCATGGTCTGAAGGATTCTATCTTGCAACATCCATATACTGTAATTGTTCAACATAGACTTGCTTCAAAGCTACAACTGGAACAGCTCTCAAAAAGTGGGCTAGCAGTGGGAGTTTTGTAATTGAACACAAAATCAGCATATGCTACATTTTAACACAAATTGGGAAAGGTTTGGCTTTTCATTTGTGAAAAGCCATCGTGATTTGGATTGGTCATGCTCAGTGTGAGCTGACACGGTAGATTTTACCCACCGTCATAGACGCACTGTTTCTGAGCAGCACTGAAGGTGAAGGGAGGGTCACAAAAACAGTGAAAGGAGCCTGGCGTGTTCTCACACCTCCCATTCTTACAGTACGAGGGGTCCTGGCACTCATTCACATCTGCAAAGGGCACCACAGACACTGGTTACAGTCACATCTGCATGGGCCAGCTCAGAGCTAAAGGTCACACTAAGACAATAACACCTGAGCATCTATGTCAACTTAAACTCTGAGTCCTGCTACTGTGGTGAATTCTCACAACAGACTAAGAATGAGTCAGCCTGCAAGACTCCATCTGGCACAGCCTTAACATACAGCAAACCTCCTACATGACACACTGCCAGAATAAACTGCAGGAGGATTTTATCATAAAATATTATGGTAATATTCTCCCTGTTTCACTGTGAGTGATATCTGTTCAATATTGTATGCAAAACAAACAAGTTTTCCTTCTATCATGGCCAATTTATTTAACTGTACCTCACTTGATTTGTGCAAACATTGTAGGCAATTTGCAGAGAAAATGAATGATAAAATGTAAACTCGTCTGGAATTATTACATTTTTGCACCAAATTAGGGCTCCAGTTCTAATCAGAAAAACCTAGTTTCTTTGTTTAGTTGCACGGATTTGGGTCCGTTGTGCATCACTGGGCATTCATTGTTCTTCAACTTCAGGAGTCAATGTTTCAAAAGATTTTGTGTCAATTTTTACTTGTCCGAGAACTGTTTCCTTCCTAATTATGTTGTTTACCAAAGTGCTGTCTATGAAGTGGTCGCTCACCAGCCTGCTCCTCGGGGGTCACACAACTGTTGCGATCCGTGGCCAGGGTCCAGGGTGGGGAACAGATGCAGTAGTACGAGCCCGGAGTGTCCACACAGTGACCATTCTTACAGTTGCCAGGATCTTGACATTCATTCAAATCTAAAAAAAAAAAAAAAACACAGTTAGGCATTAGAAACTACATTTTGAAGGTACAGTATAAAAGCTTTGTATTTACAAATAATTCAATACCTGCTACTGCTTCAAGGACACATTTTTTCTTGTTTGCATCAGGAGTCCAGGGCAGGTTGCAGTTGCAGAAGAAAGATCCATCAGTGTTAACGCAGTGCCCGTTGGTACAGAGTGACTCATCGTGGCATTCATTCACGTCTGCATAAAAAGAACATATCAAATTGAACGGTACTATAATATGGTAATATTTCTGATAAGATGATATATCTACTTGCCAATGCACTCGAGAAGATTGCTGTCATAGTAAAAACCTTGTTGACAGTAGCACTCATATCCGGGCAGTGTGTTCTCACAGCGACCCTTTTTGCAGATTTCCTCAGCAAACAGAGCACATTCATCAATATCTGTAATGATATATATATATCAAGTTTTGTCATATCAAGTGTCCAGTAATTCTTCAAGCACCAGACTATTTTATTTACCATGATAGACAGGCAGGCTGTACTGGAGCCCTTCTTCAAAGTAGAGGCCTTGACCATTGGGGCATAAAGAGTGGAACTCAGCTAAAGGAAGCAGAAGAAGATAAAATATGTATACAGTGGTGTTATGGTTATTAATGTTAAGTTTTGTAAATGACAGTAATAAGACAGGTAAGAAATGTTTAGCTTTTGTTTTGAATTAGATTCACTCAAATTTTAGGAACAGAGAAAACATTTGTATATTTTTTAATAAATCTACGAATTAACATTATCTTGTTGGATGAATTTGCATAAATGCAAATTACAGGTTACAAAACTCAAAACCCTCATTTACCTGAGTGAGACACGGGACAGGGGTAGATCTCACAGTGGTCACCCCAGCCCACTCCGATGGAGCAGCAGCACTCCTGTTTGGTGACATTTGTGGCCAAAACACTGTCACAGAAAACCGTGTCATCCAGGTTCAGATAGCACTCCTTCTTCTCATCCGTCACCACTCGGACGGCTGCATAAGGACCACATTACAAATCAAATCTCAAATGTTTCAACCCATAAAATACACAGCCTTCAAAGGAGGCTACAATTTCAGAGGATGACATATGGGTTAAAACGGCCTTCCCAGAAACTAAATTGGACTAAATGGGAACTCAAACAGACCTAAGAGGGACTAGTGATGATAAAACCAAAATTAAATTCAAGTTTAATCTGTAACAATTTATACATGACTATTATACATCTACAGTATTCGGGATTTGAGACATTTTACCGGGTGTATTACCAATTTATCAGCCCCACCAGTGAGAATAGGGATTGATCCACCCTAGGGTTATTGGGCAACTTCTTGAACCACTTTTGCCCAAAAATTTGGTAAAAAGGCAATTGTTTTGAATTTGGATGCTCAGCTGTGGTTAAATCTCAGGGATAAAGTTATAAAGCCAAGACACTTACCCTCACAGCTGTGCTTGTCCTCCGACAGGACGTATCCGTGATTGCACACGCACATATAAGAGCCAGGTCTGTTCTCACAAACTCCAAAGGGCTGGCACAAACTCCTGTCTGCAGCACACTCATCTATGTCTGAAAGTGAAATTACACACAAAGCTCTGAGTGTTAGTCCTAAATCAAACACCATCTGAGCAAAAGACAAACTTTAACTTTCAAAACTAAAGTTACACAACTTGTAAAGACTAACATTACTCAGCATTTGGCATATAATATTACAGCCTGAATGATATTATGGATGTTTATGGGTTGATGTTCACATTAAAGAGGCTGAACCAGTTTATAAAGCTATTAATTAATTCATTAATGATTAATGTCTCTCAGTACTCATTGTCCCCTCAAAAAAACCTAATTTCAAGTCTTTAATTGGTTATCAAAAAACTTCTGGCTTGGTTTACAAAGATACTGTAACTGGAAAATAAATCCAGCAGATATTGAGTCTCTGACCTTGACATCTCCTGCCTCCCACCAGAGTAAATCCTTTGGGACATTCGCAGTGATAGGACCCCATACTGTTAATGCAGAGTCCCCTTTGACAGCTCGATGGTCGCTCGCACTCGTTAATATCTGTAGAAAAGAAATTGAAACAATGACATAATAAACAACCCAAATAAAACAAAAACTAGGCCAAATCGAGCTTTCAACATTCTGAGCTGGTCTGCACAACATTGATGCAAACACTTTGGTAAAATATATCTTATATGGGGTTAAATATTCATGCCTTCACAGTGGCTGCCTTCCTGTGTGCGCTGGTATCCAGGGTAGCACTGGCACTGGAACGAGCCCTCTGTGTTGATGCAACGCCCATAGGCACAGAGCCGAGAATCCTCACACTCATTAATATCTGTTCAGGGGAAAACATACATGCATATATTTTTATTTGTATGAAATGTATTTATTTACAATACTGGAAAGTACAATCAATAATATGCAAAGACTGGAAATCAAATCAAAAAGGGGACAACAGCCAAATGTTTTACAGGCTATTATTAGAAATTCTCATTTTATCTGGACTAGTTACTGACCACTGCATGCTTTGCTGTCTGCAGATGGGAGGAAACCTTCATTACACAGACAGCGGTAAGTCCCAGGGAGGTTTTCACATCGACCATTAGGACAGATGCCAGGTTTCTGACACTCATTTATATCTGAAATTAAAAATAAAAGACATTCACATATTTCACACACACTTGCATTGACTAATGTTTTAGTTTTTCTTGTCAAATAGCATTCATAAGAATAACTAGTATTGGTGGTAATTGTTGTAGTAGGGAAGGGCAATTGATCAAAAGATTGAGAGATTGAAATTCAGACGCGTAATCGTCAGTTATATGGTTGGTGTTTTGAACAGCCAATGCTCTCAGCCAGTAAAAACATGTGGTTTGGAGCAGAAGTTTGACTTTGAAGAACAAAATTGGCTTATTGATTGTGTTAAATGGCACAGTCTATGTAGTTTATGATCATGTAATCATTACTAATTTTTCAATTTTCTTTTTGGAAGATTAAATAAAAAATTGAGACCAAAAATATGAGGAAAATGTTTTGATTTTTTTTTCTATTTTCCCCATATTGCCCAGCCCCATGTTGTAGCAGTAGCAGAAGTAGTAATCATAAAAATTGGTCACAGTAGCAGAAACAGTGGTAGTTGAAGTAAAATGGCTCTAAATAATATCAGTGCTAAATTCCATCATATTCAATGCCATTTGGACTGACCATAACAGATGCCTCCTTTAGCCTCATGACCCGGCAGACACGGCACACACTCGTATGATCCTTCGGTGTTCTCACACTGCTCGTTGGGACAGGTGTCTGGACTCAAACACTCATTGATATCTGAATCAAACCAAAAATATATATTCACGATTTAGTTATTTGTCTTCAACATTAGTTCATACTGTATTTCCTCAGTGCAGAACAGTACCTTCACAGGCCGGGTGGCGGTAGGACTTGCTCTTAAAGCCGCTTTGACATTCACACTTATAAGACCCAGGCAGGTTCACACATTGGCCCCCGGGTCCACAGATGTCAGGACGAGCGCACTCATTTACGTCTGCACAAAGGCAAGCATCAGTCGTATCCCAATCAGAGATATCTTATTTGTAATGTCCTGCACTTACCTACACACTTGAGTCGGCCATGCTGGACCATGTGTTTGTAACCTTGGCGACAGTGACATTTGTAGCTTCCTTCCACGTTGATGCAGTAACCTCTGCCATGACCACAGGGTTCAGACTCACATTCATTATCATCTGGACAAGAAGGACAAATGGTAACATTGTTTAATTATGTACTTAATTGTTTTTTGCCCTATACCCATCCATTCTTGAAGCAATACATTTTCTCATTTGTTATAGTTGTATGTTATTGCATTTTGTTCAGAATCAAAATTACTTTTATCCGTAACCAAAGGCAAATTTATTTTTGTCACATACATGCAGCCAACAGCAGAAAAGAATTACCAAATAAGTCTAAGAAAACTAAAATTAAGCATTTTCATCAGCTAAACCCCTTGTGAAGAGAAAAGGTATTTTACAGGTGAGATAAATGAAGTGAATATTGCATAAGGACTTTGGTATAGAACAGAGTTGTTAGCTCCTAATTTGTAATGATCATTTCAACAGGTGTAGAACAACTTGCTGCTTGGAAGAAAAAATACCTGTCCGTGCATTTGTCATAAAGCACTGAGCTAAACCGAATGTCTCATACTACAGTAAAGAGAACACAAACTGGATTTGACTCAATGCGTCTCTGCAGAGGGCTTCATACTGCATAGACTGGCGTGGTTATGGTTGACTGTGTATTTTGAGGGCATTGTGTAAGCAGAGGATTTTAAGACAGGAAATTGAGGGTATTTTGAAAGTGGGAAAGTTCACTTTAAGGGGCACTCTGCGAATTCACCGTGGCAGCTCAGTTTACCAACCATAATTAGCCCTAAGCTCCTCAAAACAAAAGTTGCATAATGGGAAGGAATGGAAATCTATCTGAGAAACTTGAATGACACTAATGCGAAAAGGTTTAATGACAAGTAAACTTTAGGTAATTATTACATTATATTGGGCAAATGGGTGACAAATGGAACATTTCATATGTAGTGCCTGCATTTCAGTCCTACCCTCGCAGATGTTTCTCAGAGGGTTGAGATGATAGCCCGGGTGACAGTGACAGATGTGACCGTTCAGGCTGTTCTCACACTCTCCATGACCACAAATGTTCCTGCTCAGCTTGCACTCATCTGTGTCTGCTTCAGGAGCACCACAAAAAATGGTGTTACTCGAGAAACATTATGAACAAAAATGAAGAGAATAATATTCTGTGGAAAGCAAGATGGCTTTCCCACAAGTCCAGTCAGTGCTCAAAGTGTAGTTCACATGGCAACAATAGTTGTAAGGGGCGTGCAGTTCATCAAATTTATTCTCTAATTGAGCAATATTTCAAAATTATGATAATTTGTGTTGGTGCAAACAATTTAAAAATATGATCTATTTATATAAATATTATATTCTTCCTGCATATAGTTTTCTACACATGCATAAATGCCAAAACAGCAAGGATCATTCCTCTCATTAAAAAAACATCAGAATGTGAACTTAGCCTTAAGGCCAAATCACGCTTCAGTGCACAAACATGCAAGCACACTGACATTTCACTTTAGGCCTGTCATCATGCCGTTTGAAAAAAACAAAGCAATAACACTATAGCAAATGTGAGAATTACTTCCAGCAAGTCATCATAAACTCACGTGAGACTTTGGTTTGTGTTTCAAATGGGTCGTTGCCTGGAGTTAATCTGACAATGGTTGGAGGAGTGGGTTTAACAACTGCAAATAAACAAAACACAAATATAATGATCATTTTTAGCAATGACTGTAATCTGCACTTATTGAAGTTTAAGTTTACCGGGCACACGTGGAGTACTGATGCTTGTGGGAGCTGGCTGAGTTGTTTCCTATTTGAAAATATTTTATTTCTCCAAATGTCAGAAATTCAAGTAGTTATTGAGAATAAAAGCTTCACTTACCGGCCAATTAGGTTCTGAAACAAGAAAACAGACTTTTAAATTGTGCCACTTGCATTGTTTGACGTCATGGATTATTGCATGTCCAGCGCTCACCTCCATTGTCAGGCCTGATGATGGGCACGTTATAAACCCAGGTCTCTCTGATGTTTTGAATGAAGTAGCCCTTTCCAGCAGGGCAGATCTTATTGAATGCCACTGGACAAAGACAGATTCATCGAATACTATTATGAGATGCACCATCCACAGGTAATATACCCCATTAGCACTCACCTGTGCCCACCTGGGGGCACCTCTCACAGTTGTGACCCCAGGCCTTGCCCACGGTGCAGCAGCACATCTCTAGTGTCAGGTCATTGGTCAGGGCGTGCTCACAGCCGCGAGACTCAGACACCATCCTGAAGCACTGGCCCTGCTCTGTCGGAGACTCTGAGGAACAAACATTAAACAGTTTAATTTGATGTTTACAAACATCATGATTAGCTATGGTTAAATTAGTAAGATATTTACAAAGGGCTCAGACTGACCCACACACACGTTCCTCTCCAGCACAAATCCAGCTTTACAGGAACATTTGAAGCTGCCAAGAGTGTTCAGACAGTCTCCGTTCTGACAAACGCCTTGTAATGTGCACTCATTTATGTCTGAAACCATGAAAACAATCTAAGTAATATGAAATAGCTGTGCATTTAATCAAAGTGTTGTTGATGTTACCTTGACAGTGTGTGCTGTTAAATCTTTTATAACCCTGTGGACATGTAGAGCCGTACTCTTCAACAATATTCTGCTTGACTGATGCATCTAAAGTAGGAAAAAGAAATAGTAGGAACAATTTACTAAAATGTCGCACATGCTTGTTCCAAAGAGTTTCCACTCAACATGTCCTTCCAGTTAAAGGTTTAACTGGGTAATGTAGTTTATTTAAATTCCCTAAAATATGAGTGAATCACTAACAGGGCTGTTCCGAGGGACATCCAGGGCAGTTTTATTGGAGAACTGTGGTAAGGCTGTGCCCACGTATTTGGACGCACAACCAAAGAGGGGCAATAATTGTTGGCCTTTTTCATTGAAAGGGTCACTTATAAATGTTTTAATTTGCCCACTGGGCATGAGGCCAACTGTCTGAAGCCTAACCAGACGTACAGTATCAGGTTTAGTCAAAGACTGCTTTGTCTGAGTCACCTCTGAGGGATGGAAGAATAGGCAAGTGGAAAAAACGCACGGAGCCAAGAGTTTTGTGAAATTCAATCTTCAACAATGTGATGACAGTGGAGCTGGGCAGGCTCAGAGGAACACACTTAAGGAGAGGCTTATTTTCGACACTCTCCTCCTCTGTCTCAGTCTGTGTGCAATTCCCATAATTTCTTCCGTTTTTGCCTTCCCAGACACTCGCACACGTTTCCCATCTCACCACTGACTTTGATCTGAGCATTTTATACACGGGGCACTTTTTAAGATGGACAAAGATAGGAGAATATAGTACTGACAAACTTCTCTTTTGCTATTCAATCCCTGTTTAAAAAGTAGACAAAATACCAGATCTAGTACAGTATTTATAAAGAATCATTTAACCCAAACTTATATATTGTACAAGTTATAGCTATGTTGTTCTATTTCATCCCCTCTTTCAGCCAGAAGTCATCCGAGATTTACAGAATCAACGTCTTTATCTGATCCAATATAATGCAACAGAAACCATATAGCCTTTTCACATAAGTTTAAAACGTACTTGGTAATTTGGGGCACTGATAACACTTGTTCTGTCCCCATGAGTTCCCCACGGTGCCACAGCAGTCCTCCTGATTAGTTAACACTGGAAGTGGTGTACTGTTGCACTGAGAGAATAAAAACAATTTAAATGTTGTGATGTGACATTTTCATGTTTTTTCATAAATGTGCTCACTCACAGCTTGTTTGGGCGTGGTCTCCTGGAAGCACCGCCCCTTTGGTTTGTGTCTTGAAGGCAGCACTCGTGAAGTGGTCTTCACTGGAGGTTTGGTCTCTGCCTGGTCCAAGGGTTGTATGACAACAGAGGTCCCCGGTGTGTGGTGAACCCGCAAATTTATCTGCACTAAAATCATAATTATTTTAGTGCAGAATCTGTTTCCACTAAGAAATCGGAGTCGGAACAACTTCACATTGAATTTTGAATGCAAAATATAAATGATCATAAATACTAACAACACTACATACTGTAATAGCAAATGTATTGCAATGGCACCTTAAATACGTATGTAAGCCAAAGATAATTTGGTATATTTTTATCCAGGTTTTGAACTGGTACAGAAAGAAGAAAATGTTTGAAGCTTAAAGCTTCATAATTCTGGAAGACGCTCTACCATCTGCTTGTCTTCATGGAGATATTGCAGGTGATGCTACGAGGCCAAGTTACTTGCCTGAATACACACTTCTTCAATTCTTTATGAGAGCAGAGTGAGTCTGGTCACTCTGCCCTCCGACAGGCGTCGAGTCAATTCCAAAACGTACCGTGCAACCAGACGCATGTGAAACCAAAGAGTTCATTGATCATCTATGTTTTAGATCAAAATCAAGCTTCTTTAACCTCAAATTAACAGAGTTTTGTGCTTCACTCTTTGATTCCGCTTTTCCATCCCTGTGATATTTTTTGCCTTTCTTTTTTCCTTGTAAGCAGCCATGTATGTTTTGATAGGGACGGATCATGCGTGTCCCTGATTGGCTGATCTCCCTGTCAATCATGCCCATCTGAACTCATGGAGATTACACAGAGACCTGATATTGATCTGTATGGGCACGAGAGATATCATTCTGGATTTTCCAGGCCACCAAGTTACAGGTCTAATCTGCGGAGATGTGGCACCACCCACAGTAAGAATATATGTTTTCCAAGGTAATTCTTCAACAGAAAAAAACAAATAATAATAATAATATGATTATTTTTTGGGAAGAAATGCAAGGGAGATAAGTTTAAGAAAGTGGTGGACCCCGGCAAGAAGTTACATAGTGCCACTTAAACGCTTATCTAAAATGTATACTACAATATTTGAATCCAAATGTGTTACTGACAACATTTACACTCCTAACAATTCTGTTGTAAATTGTCTGAAGACATACCTTCAGATGAGGGGTGTCCAGCCGGTGCTATGGGCAGAGTGAACACTGAATGTGTTTGTGTCATTTGCGTCCTCCCGTTCACAGTCTGGTCCACGTGTTTCTGGATATCCGGTTTGAGGGAAGTGGGGTAGACGGGCTGCTTGTTTCCCCGAGCCGCCTGGGCCTGATGCGTCTGCTGGAGGGGGAACTGACAGAGACGTCCCGTGAAGCCAGGGGGGCAGAGGCAGTGCTTCCTCGAACTACACACTCCTCCATTCAAACAAGTGAGAGGGCAGACCACTGTAGAACAGAGAGAAATACACAATCAGGCAATCTATCTATCTATCTATCTATATCTCTTTTTTCATAATTTTTACTATAAACAATACATACAATGTTCAAATTTAGCATATCTTCAAAACAACTCTGGCTTTCATCATTATGGATATTTTGATCATCTGCCCAAGTCTAGGTCTTTGTGCAAACCACGAGTGATTCCAACATGCATTTTGGGAGTGCTCATCAAGTCAAACACCAAATACATTATTTTTCTGTAAGACCCAGTTAATGTTTCAGTTTTATATTACAAACGTATATAAAAGAGCTGGCTGCTCTATGTTGCAATGATTTCCTGCACAGACTCTTATATAACAGATGATTTAGTGTGTAACATACACAGTATAAAGGCAGACAGTCTTTGTGGCGTGAGCAGACAGCCTTAAATATTCACTTTGAACTGCTGCAGTGAGAAAGTTTCACCAGGCTGACAGACTAACAGGTCCCTGCAGCTCTGGAGCAGGTAAAGTCATCGAGCTGTGTTACGGCCTCATGCAACATATGGAAAAGGTTTGAGAGCTGTGGGAAAAGGTGGATCAGGAGAGACAAATACAATGCATTATGAAGTATTTGAATGGGAGCAATTACACTAACATATGTTTTTTGCTCATTTGTCACTGAGTAAAGAGATTCATAAACAGTGGGTGAATGATGGGTCACAAAGAGAGTGGAATTTAGTTTCAGTGTCCTTCTGGTTTTGGCCTAAATATTGTTCCACTGAACTGATTGAAGTAAAACCGTTCTTTATGTTGGGAAGTTAAATCATATTTATCAGGGATACATTTGGTATTTATAAAAGAAGCAACAATCTGTCTGGTACTGTAAAATTGGACAAAGATTACAATAAAATTACAATATCTGACAGCTATCACCACTAGCCACTTCTACTATATACTATTATTATTATACTATATTCTATTTCATCTTCATCTCGTCTTTGTGGCCAAGGTCAAAATACTTTCACAAAAATTCACATAGAACAAAAGAAGGGAGAATGATAAAAGTGTCCAGTAAGGTTGTCAAAACAATCATCATCCAGATACTAATCAAGACTAAAACTGGTATCAAAACTATTGGTACAAAAAAAAATCAGTTTTAAATGTTAGTACAGTGAAAACATTAGTCGCATGCCTAAAGTGTGTGTCAGAGCAGAAAAGACTAAATGAAAAGAGGCTCCACTTTGAGCTGTTGAGCCAAAAGCGGGACACATGGAAATAATTATGAATGGCCGATGCGTCTGGGCCGAATCATAATTGGGCACTACATCACGGTAATCACAGCAGGGACATCCTTAGTCATAGTAAACAGCAGAAAACCAGAAATAAGTCAGAGCGTGCAAATTTAAATGATCCACAAGAAAAGAGGATCCTTCCAATACACGGTGTGCCAGTTCTTAAACTCTACAACTGCGGCAGGTAGTAACATGTAGATTTAGACTGAGGCTTTGAAAGAAAATAGTCCCAAAACCAAAGTACGGCCCACGCAAACTCCTCAGACTTCCTCTATGACATAACAGCTCCCGTTTCCACTGGTCACCATCTACTGTAGGCCGAATATAGACCCAGACAAGACCAAACTCCAGACACAGAGCGGAGGGAAAAGACTTGAAAAACGTGATTACACAATCTCTAAACCCACAGAAAGTCACTCGGAAACGTCTGGTTGCGGAGCGAGGGTTAGGATCGCATTAATGAGCCAATAAACACACAGAAGAAAGGGTGATTTTGCTTCTTTTGGGTAAAGTTTCTAAGGTGTGACACGGGAAGGTCGTGCGAATAAGGCCTTTTTGTGTCGTGGAATAAGATCAAAGCTACAACTGTTTCCAATCCCTGAGTTATGCAAGTGTCAAGTTATTTGGCATTTAAGACAACATTATTTGAGGAAATACAATAGGCTAGCACTGGTTTGTTAATAAATTCTTGTCATTTAATGTACTTTCAGATATTTTAACAGGTTTTTAGCTTCTTTTCGCAGTTAATATGGAGTTTCTTTGAAAAGCTGATTTGATAATTATAATGATGAGAACTGATAGAAACTGACTCCAGCCACATCAGCAAAGAAACTATTGATTATTTTCAGGCAAGGAGTTTGTGGCTGAATGGACAGAGCAACACTGAACTTAAGGGCTGCGCAATTAATTGAAATCACAATTTGAATGGAGGCAATTAGAAAATTGCAAAGGCTGCAGTTTTTGATTCTGCATAAATACTGCTAAGCCTGTAGTTTGGATTTGTTAAAACATGTTCTGAAACAAGTAACAAAAACGCAACAAAAGTGTGTTTAAAAGCATCAAAAGTGAGTGAAAAAGCAACAAAAACATGACTAAAAGTGAGTAAGATGTGACTCCAAGTGTCAAAAACTCCACTAAAAGAGATGAAAACGCTCATAAAAGCAACAAAAACATTCTAAAACGCATGATTTTTTATTTATTATTTTGTCAGTTGATACAGTAATTCAGTCTTTTATCAATTCTCCTGGTTGTTTTTGAAATGTGAACTTTGAACAGAATCCCATTATTAAAAAACACATTGAAAATCTAATCGCAATCGTAATACTGGTCAGAAAAATTGTAATGAGATGTTTCCCAAATCATACAGTTTTACTGAGCTATATCTTATTGACCAAAATTGTGAGGTGCGTCAGTGCCTTGGTAAAGCTCAGAACTCATCAAAATGAACTAACAACAGTATTTACTCTTCTTTAACAGTAGAGACCCAGATAAAGTGCACCATACTTCTTCCCACATTGATTTCTTGCTTTACTTTTTCAACATAATGTGCAGCACAGACACAGGAACAATCAATAACTGATGTCATAATGGTTTAGCAGATTTCAGGCTGTTCTTACAGCTGTTAAAACATCCACGGACACTGGGGTCAACGAAAAACCAGGCATATGGGATCCAACTGTGCGTGCAAAATGATGAAGGAATTGAAAGACTAAGACATTTGTATTTATCCATAAACATTTGTTTTGGGACATCTAGTCGTTCTTCTCTTTTAGTGTCTAGGCCACAAACACTGGTCTGAAACTTGTCTAAAATGTGCTTCATTTCAACTTTTCTCAGCAAAACTCAAAATGTTGAGATTATGAACAACATTTCAGAAAAGATCACATGATGATGGTGTTGATCAATAGTGGATGATTATATACATTTGCAAGGCTAGAAATCTGAGAATTAGAACAATCAGATAACCTAAAACTTAGATTAGTTATTAGTTATTTTTTTGTTTACACAAGAGAAATCAGATCATTAAAAACACCCGATGACACGTGTGGATTTTTTAGAGTGACTGGAAGACAAAGTACAATGAATTTCACAATAACAATCTCAATCTTTAAAAAAAATTCGCTTTCATTTTTTCCTTTGCCGCATTGGTTGGCCTTTTGTTTGCATCATTTTCTTTGTCAAAACCTACACAAAATCAGGCTACTCACATCCGGAACGGTCCATATGTTTATATGATTAAAGAATCTGAGGACAAGATTGTGATCAGCTTTGTGGAGTGCATGAAAACATACCACTGACTTGACCCAGGACTGAACTAAACACACATTTTACTTTGGGTAGATCGACTCTTTGTTGCTGAACAAATGTCCTCTTCATAGTGGAACTTCACCGTAGCGAGCAACAGCGAGTATTTTTGATAAATGCTTACTTGACATTTTTAACTGTATACAGTATGTCCTGTGTGTATGAGTCTGAATCAGATTTCAGACTAACTGCAATCGTGGTGCAGGGCAGTGGGCAGACATAGGGGGTAGGTGAAAACTGACATTTTCTAAGCCTCAAATACAGGATTACTCAAACATGTATAAGGAGCTCTGTTATGTTACTTTGTTGTTAGTAAAAAAAAAAATGAAAAAAAGAGATTTACACAGAGAAGATTTAACGTAATATATTCTATTATTGAACAAACAAAGACATTACGAGGTTGTCTAAACTCTACCACTGCTTTTAATCGATGTGCAGCATTACAAAACAAGTGCCTTTCTGAACACATTTGGAGTAAAACACTTCTCTCTGTGCCTCATATTTGGCGCTGCTCATGTTAATGTCTTCTGCAGATCTGACGCTGATGAGAGTGGGTGCGTGCTGGGGGAGTTTATTAAAAGGAGGCGGGGTCTCACTGTGGTCTGCAACAGCCACAGCTTTACAAAGAGCACAACGCTTTCAGTTCAGATCAAAACACAAGGAGTTTTCCTTTAGATCAGGCATCATCTCATTAAAGAAATATATTGTGTTTATGAAGTGTATATGGTCTGCACCACTCCTCTCTGTCTACACATCTGTTGAACTGCCTTAAAATTGTGATAAAATGTCTTTACGCTTTTCATTTGAGAAACTAAAGCAGGTGTTAGGTTTAAGACAAGACAAGCGCAAAACCAGGTGTACATTTGAACTAAACCAGGTCAAAACTGAGACCAAATAAAACAACATTTGTAGGTCAATGTAAAAACTAAACAAGGATAGGACAGTTTTGTTTTTTTGTCTTTATTTTTAAGGTTGATTTAACACCTCAACACCATACAGACATCAAAATGTAAGTAAAAATGCCATTATGTGACTTATTTTGCAGCCTTTTCAATAGCTCTTACTATAAACAAAAAACTCAATATTCAAATTTTGCATATCTCCAAAACAACAACTGCAATATTATGAATTTTCCAGTAAAATATCTCCCTCCTTTCTTTGGAAGAACTGCAAATATACCACCAGAAGAAGCCTGTGTGCCACCACTTTACCACAATCTGATGCATTCCTGAGAGAAGTACTGTATTATTAAAAATCAAAGACAGCTAAAAGGCATTTAGAGTTTTAAATGAATGTGAGCCTGAACCACAGAAGTTAGACTTTGTGAAGTTGTTATCCAGTAATTTACCTGCCATATCAAAACATAATTGGAAGTAGATTGCATAATAGAGAGACAATATTCACAAGTACAAACTGGATTCATGCAATGTTAGCTTTAGCTTGAGCTGCTGTGAATTTTTAAAAATTGAAAGTCCGCTCGCAGGTACATTCCAACCCAGGAAGCGTATAATTTTCCCATGCTCCAAGTCGACAAAGATTGACAGCAAGTATTAACAAAATATACGAATGGAGGGATAAAAATATTTCAGTAGCCAGGAAGGTCCATGTGAAAGTATTTAAAGCACAAAACAAATGTGATTTTCTTGTAAGATTGTCGTGATTCCCAGAGTCTTTAGGAAAACATGTGTTACATTTTTATAAAGCGATGTAAGCGCAATCAGTCTCATGTAACAGGGAAGGGCTTTTATAATTGAAACCAAACAAAGCACTGTGCATGACAGACACAGCATCATGCAGTAATAATAATCATGTCGTAACTGTACAACTTCTCAATGAGCCCGATGGAATTTATCTTGCAATGTCAAAGATGCAGTGCTTTGAACAGAATACTCAACTACTAAGCTGGCTGCATCGACTAAACCAGTGGATCTCAACCTTTTTCAGTCACGACCCGCAAAATAACAACATATGGGATTCGCAAAAGCTGAATACAAAAAACAGACAACCGGCAGAGTAGCCTTATATTTCATGTTTGATTATATTTTGAGAATATAGACTTAGAAAAATGACTTTGGCAGGCCAACAAATAGCAATCTACATTTACCGCTGGATTTGAAGGATGTCAAGCCTTGTTTAAAATGATTGTATACATTTTCAGTTTTTCCCTCATATCATCTGGAGACCCCCAGAAATCATTTCGTGACCACCATGGCAGTCCTGACCCCCAGGCTGAGAACCACTGGACTGAACATCGAAGAAACAGACAGTCCTTTATACAAGAAGTGTCGCCACAGAGAAGAAAAAAAAAAAGTGAAATTGTTAAATCACTTTTAATCACATTGTCACAGCTTTATGAAGTCAAACTGAAAAAGCAAAGGTAATTCAACAATGATCCAAATAAAAGAGCACTTTAAATTTAGGTTTACTTTCTCGAATAGCTTGAATAAAAATGACTTATTTTTGCTTCTAAAATGTTCACGATTATACTTATACTATATTGTGACCCGAATAATCATGATTAACTAACTAACTTACTAAAGAGATGAATTAACACACTTAATTATTAGCATTATCATTAGTACTATAAATAGTGAATTCAACCGCAAAAAAACAACCTGAACAAGAAGGAAGAAACGTATTTTTTGTGTTCTCTTTATTGCTTCTGATGTTGTGCGATTCTGTTGTTGTTTTACTATCATGTACTTTCCTCTCATTCAATACAATATACTTTCATAAAGGCAGACCATGACTTGTCTAAATCCAAGGGATGCAACTAACAAATATTTCGGTAGTCGATTAGTCTAGAGATTATTCTTTCGATTAATCAATTAGTTGAACCTGAAAGGCCTGTGATTATGAGATTTTGACTCTATTTTACCCAGATAAAGCTGAAGTGAAGCCTTTTGAGGACGTCCTGGTGGAGGATATTTATAGACGAGAGGGTGTTTTCATGAAAAACACAAAGTTTACACATTTTCCGTGTTATTTTTGTGTGATTCCTGCTCTGTTTGTAATAAAACCTCGTATTTGATTACAATTAATTGACAACTTTTTCTATCATCAGTTAGTTGTGATTAATCGATTAATTTGAACCGAAACCGCAATTTGAACGAGAGCAAATAGCAAATCGCAAAGGCTGCAAATTTTGAATTACCATAATTTCCTGCACAAACAACTAAATATCCTGTTTTACACATAAAAAACACTAACACTGTAGTTGGTAATGTGAACTTTGAATAATATCCTATAGTTTAAGTAGTAAACCCTGACATTTTAAAAACCCAATAAATAACAAATATAGAGACAAAGAAGCGTGTGACGGCCTCTGAACGGCCTGTGAACTGTGACCACCCACTCACTACGCTCTGTCTGGAGCCCCCTCCCTGCTCAGTCACAGCCGCACCCTCTCGGCACAAAGGCAACAAATTACAGCTCCACAAACCGCACTTCAAAAGATCCCCTTCCCGCTGAAGACATCATGTAACCAGACTGATTTTACAGCGTCTTATGAACTCCCCCACTCTCACTGCTCACTTGTTTTATTACAATAACAAAAAGCCACAGAGCAGACACCGAATAAAGCTGTGCGTGTTGAGTCACAGTGAATCAGCGCTGCCCCCACACAGAAGGGGAACCCATTGTCTTTCATTTGTTCTTTAGGCGATCTTAAGGAACTTTTAATTGTAAATATGCCAACTGTATGTGTCCTATTGAGCCCAATAGTGTTTACCTTCTTTTACAACCCTTTATTATGATCTGACTGTCTCAGGTGCATATTGTACTTCGATGCCAATCTTTTACTTGCTCCAAGCTACAGAGAAATCCTGGTGCCTCTCTGCATTTTCTGAACGACTTTAACAACCAGTAGCTGTGATCTCTCAGTAAGAGAGTTCTAAATGTATCCCTTTGGCTTTAAAGGTCGTGTGTTCAGTTGAAGTCAAAGGCTAAAAGGGCATACATTGTAATAAATAAAATTTTAAAATTACATTTGAAGAGTCTTTTGTGTAAGGTAAAGGTAAAGGCTTAGTGGCTACAGCACATGTACAAACTCGAAGGTTGGAGACATGTGCATACATCAGAATCAGAATTACTTTTATTCACCCCCAAGGGGAAATTAATTTGGTTACATACATACAACCGACCAGCAGAAGTAAACAGAAGTAATGCAATATATAATATACTAAAAATAAGAAATTTGTTCAAAATAACAAACTGAAATAAAAATCATCTCAATAGAATAATGGATAGAATAAATAGATTGTTTTATCAACTAAAACCCCGGTAATAACAAATAATACCTGTCATTGTGCCAGTACAAATGTGTTGTACAGTACAAACGGCACAGATTGGTAGCCTCGCCTCAGTCAGTCGATCCCAGGGCAGCCGTGGCTACAATAATAGTTTACCATTACCAAGTGTGGAGTGAATAATGTAAAGCATTGAGTGCCCAAAACATAAATAAATCAAATGCTTATTTTTTTTTAATGCGTTATGAAACTTGGAAGAAAATATCAAATGTATTGTTTTATATTTTCTTAAAGTATAATCTTTCTGAAAAGTCTTCTTGCATACACTCGAGTTTAACATCTTGGATAACAAACAAACAAACAAGTCAATCTTCGGAGATGATTGGCCACAGGGCATCTAAATAGAAAAATAGTGAAATGCATTTCACTGTATGACGCTCTTCCCTCTGCATCAAACTCCAAAACAGGAAACCGCGTTCCTAAAAATGCCAGCCGTGGACTGGCACTATGAGACCGCATCCCACAGGGCGCAGGGAGGACACGAATGAAGTGGGTCAGACTGCAGCAGCTGAACCAGACACCGGGAATAAATGACATAATCACGGGTTTTGGCAAACGCAGGACTAAACGTACAAACTCTATAAAGACTGAGGGAAAGTCTAGTCTTAAACAAACAGGAGGCGGTGCCCTTTGGTCCATTCTAACAGTGAGGCAAATGGGTCTCAATACGACAATACAACTCCCTGAGAAACCAGGGACGCCGCAGAGTCAAGAAATGCATTATGAAGTCATAGGGCGGACATTTTTACACAGCTTTATATAGAGTAGACCAGTGGTTCCCAAACTTTTTATAATCGTGTACCTATGACTTTGGATGATCACGTTACTCCTCCTCCGACACACGAGAAGAAACTGTCTCTGCATCGCACACAGTCGTACAATGAAAGCACATCCATTACATTTAACACATTAAGGCAAGCGTGGGAGATCCAACTTTTACAATAGCTTATCAAATGAAGACAAATGGCTTTTTTCCTTTATTTCCTTTGTATTTTTTGTGCTACAGTTCGGGAATCACTGGAATAGGTAACTTGACACTTACAGCTACAACAATACATATTTTACTACAATGTTTTGAATTCAAACCTAATACAATATAATCATTATTTTCAAACCCTAGCCGTTCTGCAGGACAATATAAAATAACATTGTTCTTGGATGGAAACGGGAAATACTTTTTACTTTTGAATATGCTACGTTTTGATAAAGTTAGTTTTAATCAATATTTTAACCCCACAATCCATGCAGGTATAAGAGCGTTCAGAGAGGAATAAGTGACTTCTTTATATTTAGTTCAAAAAGTACTTTTCCAACTAAAGTTATTTTTGTTCAGTTGTTTGAACTTACTTTGTGCATGAACTGCAAGGTATTTGGTGTAACTCCTGTTGGCTTTCATTTAGAAGTGATCGTCCAAGATACTCTGCATAACAAAATCAAAGACCGCATAATGTCTTTTCAAAAAGAAAATAAGGATCAGAAACCTGCAGTGAACATTGATTGTACCATATGTGTTGTTATTTAATCATTAGTTTTTTAAAGGCATAATATAAAGTATATATTTTGATTGGTCACACATTGTATGGGTTCGATTAAATTGTGTGAGTGTTGAGTCTCATTGTGGCTTGTGGGGTGGTGAGTCGGTAAGACCCTAAAGACCAAGTCTGGTGGCTCACAAAAACAGTTGGTAATTTGTTAAGTCTTTTGTTTTTAGGTTTTACTGCACTAATTCTGTGGGAAAAGAAGCCCGAGGTCTAAATCTTTGGCAGCAAAGCCCTCACTGTTTAGTCTTGATATAAAACAGGCCAAGATGAAGAGTACCTTTCAGCCCTCAAGTCTAAAAACGTTTGCAATTATCTTCAACTAAATACAATAGTTCTTCGTAACACAATGCGATTCTCACATGTCATGGAAATATGCTGTGGTTTCCATGGCTCTTGGGTGGGCATGTATCCAGTGTGCTATAGCCTCGTGTCACTCCCCTTTGGCTGCACTGTGTGTGGAAAAGAAGAGTTTGAGACAGGATCTTGGCTGAGCAGCGCATGATGTCATGTAATGATTGTCTAAGCTGAGGGGATGAGGGGAGCGGCAGGAAGGTGCTCAGGAGTGCTGACAACGCTGCATCCAAGATTATGTCAGCCAGTTGCCCCACAGGTAAAGACAAGCTTTCTAACACTCACAGTATGTATTTACATCAGGTTTTTAAGTATCCATGGACTAAAATGACCCCAAACTTGGACAAAAACTGGTATATGCAAATATCAGGGTTTTTGCACTGTAGGAACCTTTTTTAATTTTTTTTTTGGTTACCATTTGATGAGTCTTTGCACCGAGTAGAAGCTGAATAATTGTTTTATTGTAAATCTGATTGTTAGTTAGAACTTTTTGTGCAGTTTTATGTGCAGGTTTACAGTGCTCAAAGGAGTAGAATGAAGGGAAACATTTTGTAATCCTAATTTAATTGAATATTTACTCATATTTATTTTTTATAGTCAGTTAGACCCACTTCCAGGCACTGTTGCTGTGTGAAGGGGGACTGGGTGGCTCCTCAGACTAAATAGGGACAGGGGGATTATAGGTGCTTAGATCTTCTTGGTACGGTTATGTGCAAGAACGCCTAATGAATGTACACTAGGTAGAAAGAATAACAAAACACTAAATTAGGACCAAGGAACCAACCAGGTAAACACTAGGACAATTCCTGAACCTAACCTGGACACTAGGAAGAACTCAGGACTAAACCATGTCTAAATTAACAGATTTAGTCTACATCATCACCCAGAACTTAAACAGATGGAACCCACCCAAGACTCAACGCACAGAACCAGGACTAAAACAGGGTTGCAGGTGGTACCCTCTAAATACCAGCAAAACCGCAACAAAACCAGGTCTTAACCCCAATTACTTCGGCCTGAAAGAGGACCCCAGCTCAGTTATTATCAGCAGGAACACCAGTGTCTGTCTGATGAACGTAAGAGTACCATCAGCAGCGTCCCGTGCTCAGTGGAGATACCTGGCCCCATGGCTGTGTTGTTGTTTGCCCTGGCTAATCGCTGCAGCTCCGGAGAGGCTGAAGTCCCGGGCCGCTTGCATTCCTCTGTACAGCTTTAAATAACTGCTCCCCCCTCGCTGAGCAACTGGGAGGAGAGTGTCAAAGATGGCAAAGAAGGCTGTTTGTTTGAGCAGGGTGCGCACCAAAAACACACACACACGGTCCCTTGTGACGTCCCCGAAGTCACCTCTAATTGATACTTTGTTTTCCAAACTTTTTACTGAACTGCCATCTTTGCAGCTCAAAGTGCCTTTCTTGTCAAAAGTGATGAGATTTTGGGACAGTGAATTTATGGAAGAAACGGATAAAAATGGAGTTGCACTTTTCACCCTGAGTTGTTGTGCGAAATGAAGTATGTTTTTTCAAAGACAAGTCAGAAGAGCAGCTTTTCATTTTCCACTGAATCGTTTAATTGATAAAGTCTCATAAAACTTGTCTTTATCGCACGACCACACAGAATCCAAATAGATATGTTGATTTGTAAAAGAAAACTTGTACAATTCTAAGGTAAAATGTGCGAGGTGATGAAAAAGATCTGAGAAAGGTCTGTGGTTAGAATTCATTTTGCAAAATATTTTTTATACATTTATTATCCATGTTACTTCCTCTCATGTTATTTAACCATCAAAAGCAATGCTAACGCAAATAGCAGCCCCTTAAATAACCAGAGTCTTGATCATGCAGAAATAGACAGGCCGGGGCGACAGAATGTGCATCCATAAATATTATCCCATAATCCTTTGCTGAAAGTCACAGATACGGCTTGACACACAAAATAAATTTCAATCTGACGAGCTTATTTCTCTCTGCCTTTGGTGTTGTTTGCGTTCAGGAGCCACAGCCAGCGCTCACCTCTGAGCTCCATCCAACCTGTGGCAACAAACAGAGTGCCCAGGGTTTGGGGTTGCCGGTGTCAGACCGCCTTTTCCAGAGCTTTGGCTTCAGTGTAAAAGGAGAGTTAGAGAAAGAATCATAGGCAGCTTTGAAGTGCAAAAACAACCGTAGAAACATTAGACGATTTGTATTAAAGCATATATCACAAGGTAAGACTACGCATTTCACAAAAACATAGATTATATTTAAGATTTTGCTAATATTCGTGCTTAGTTTACTCTAGTTTGACCATTTTGGTTACATTTATGACTGTACTTCCTGGTTGGACATACACACACAGAATTACCTTTTATTTTGCTTAATTAATGTTTAATGTACTGCTTTTATTTTTCTGATCAAAATCTATGTTTTAGCTCTTTTGCAACTATCTTGTTGCAAAATCTTAAGTGTGCTATACAATAAAGTTGGATTTGAACTGAGAAAACCATGTTTCTTGTGTGTCAATTGTTCGGCCTGTCACAATGACTAGACTGACGTATCAATCAACAGATTTTACCTGAAACTGTATATTTTAGGGCTAAATATTTAACGTGTGTGCATCTTTTTTGCAATTGCGGGAATATTTTTATTATTTCTTGTGTAATACAATACGATTTGAACTGTAGAAGGTTAAATAACTGACTTCTATGGCTAATTATTGGTTAATTTGGGTAAATATCTGTAGTAGCACATATCTTAATGATAGTGTACATTTAAGAAGAGTTTACTGAGATTATTCTGCTTTTGGGTCATTGTGTCAGCGGGGAAAAGTAGTTTCAATATTATCGTTTATCGTAATATTTTTCTGTAACAATATATCATGCTTCAAAATCAGTTGTGACAGGCTTATAAATTGTCTTTGTATATTTTTAGATTGAATTTTCCCGTTTCCTGTTTACTCAGCGCTACTTCCTGTGATTTTTTTTTTTTTTTATTGTCTATGTAAACTTCCACTTTAAAACTATGATAAATATTTACCACAGGCACGATCCAACCAACCAAAACAATAATTAGAAAGACATGAAAACCTGTCACTTTAAATTCCATTAAAAGATTCCCATGGAACTTTGACAGACAACCAATGCACAACCATAACAAACCTCAAACTCTCAACTGTCATGCATTCACAGCTAAATACAGGCCATGGGAACTCCCAGAATAGTCTGAAACAATTTTCCCGATGCCCATTTTAGGGAGCTTTGAATAGGCAGCAATGAATTTAAGCAAAGAAATACTAAGAGCCGCTGAAACAATAGTGCGCTAGATGAGATATAACATGGTTGTCTGAGGAAAATGAGGTCATAAGACAAATGAGACTCGAAACTGAACACAATTTGTATACGGTAGGCTTTCCATCATGACAGCGCAACGTAACATGAACCAAAAACATAAGTTGCTTTACTATAAGACGGGGATGTCTGAAGCAGATACAAAGAGACACTTTACAAACTGCTTTGAAGAGCTGAAAAAAATATCTTGGCCAAGAGATATTTTGACAACCAAACACATGGAGATAATCACAGCTTTGATTTGAAAAACATCATCGCTCTCCTCCACATCCGACATTAAAAAAAAGTTAAAAGGGAAAGTGTATTTTTGTAGGATAATTTATGTGATTTGCAAAGGCTTTTTTTACCCATCTAATCAAGAAATCAACAACGCATTTAAAAGCAGCATTTCTTTCATGTTGTTCGTGAAGGGGAATATCCAGATGCTTTTCCACCAACGTTCCTAGACAATTCCCACTTCAAGGGTTGTTAAGGCACTTTTGGAGGTGGAACAAATACCTCACTCCAGATAGTTTGTTAATCGATTCTCCCGATAACACAGAGAGTAAGAATGGGACCAATCCTAAACGAAATGAAGATACAAAAGGAAGAGCGTCCAGTGTAAAACCACAGCCAAATCAAACTTTGTCTGATTTGCAGTAGGAATAAAAGCAGAACTTCAATAAATAGCTAAGATTATACGTATCCTTGCCAGAGTTTAGACACTCACCATTGCACTGTAGCTCAATGAATAAACCATGAATAAAAAAGATACAAGTCCAAGCACGGCATTATGGGGCATGTAGAGCATTTACTTTGTTATTGTCAATAACACAGTTTGCTAATCTGGTAAATCTGCCCAAGATGATCACTTGAATTGTTGTGTGTCATTTATGTGTTGAATGATAATGAATAGTCAGACACACTGCTATTATGTTTTTGTGTGTGCCTTTGCTCTGTATAATAAATAATGTGGTAATGGCACTAACTGCTGCTTTCATAAGGAAAAGACCGATTGTATAATCTCACTGTCTGTGTTTGACAATGAGCTCAGTGTAAGCCTCACCACAGGCTCAGGTAAAGGGGACATTAGTGATTTATTGTCATCCAGGTTTAAGCCAAGTTGAATATTACAGTCTGCCTCATGCAACATGTCTTTACTGAAGGCAAAGTGGTTCTGATGAACAAGAAAACACCATGTACAAGCAGAGCAATGTTTAAAGCACAGACTGAGTGAGATATACAGTCTGTGATTAAAAGACCTAAAAGTGAGACATGCATTAGTGTAAAGTTAACCATAAGATGACGTGAAATGCATTATTGTATTATATATTGTATCATTTCAATGAAACAACTGAACTGTGCTCTAAAGTGACTAAGCATCAGTTCAACCATGCAACCACAAAATAATACAAGTGCCAAGTTAAAGCTGAATGAAGTATGTACACAGGGCTGGCGAGTATTCTGATGATGATAGTCAGTCGATTATGTCTTTCTTGATGGTGTTTAGCGGCAGCCAGCACTATCTTAATGTAATATATATACATACATAAAATATAATGTCATTCCAATCGAAATGTGTTCAAACTATCTTTAAATGTATTCATTGAGGTATAATTATCAGACAAATGTCAGTTAAATGAATCACAAAAGAGCAGAAATACACCCTTATACATCCTTTTAGGGTTAGCATAACTTCTTAATTTTTACTTTTAATGAGCTCTTTTGTAATATTGTTTTACTATAAACGATATAATCATTATTCAAATTTGGTATATCTTCAAAAAAACACTCACTATATTATAAATTGTCTTTATATTGCCCACCTGTACACATTTAGATTGATAATAATAGGGCCAATTAATATATACCTATAATATAATTTGAATAATTTGTTTTCAATCCTGTTTCATTCATTCATTTCATTTTCTACCGCTTGTTCCTGTTAGGGGTCGCGGGTGCTATCCCAGTGACAACCATTCACTCTTGTATTCATACATTTAGAGTTACCAATTAACCTACACATGTCTTTGGACGGTGGGAGGAAGCCAGAGAACCCACGGTAACACGGGGAGGACATGCAGACTCCACCCAGAGAGATCGTGTCATGTTGGTCGGGCCCGGGAATTGTACCCACAATCTCCTTATTGGGAGGCAGAAACATTAATCACTCTGTCACCGTGCACTGTGTGGTGGGTGCACAGGGTGCAATCCTGTTTCATTTCACATAAATCTTGTTTTTGGATAAATATTTGTTACCACCAGTGATTAAAGAAAAAATGTAATTTTTACATTTCATTTTCATTTAATAGCAACACAAAGTGTACAGATTTTGATAGGTGTGCGATTATAAAACATTTGGTATAGATCTTTAATTTAATACAGTGGCCATGAAAGTCTGCTGCTTCTCTCCTCAATGTTTTGAAGGCTGTGTCGAAACTGGGTCTCCTCACTGTGAAATTAAACTGTTGAGTTCTGCCCAGTTTTTAACTTCACTTGGCTGATGTCACAACCGCACAAATATGGAAAAGTCTTCATATTGTTCCTGCTATAGCCACGGCCGTTTTAACACTGGAGAGAGAAATTTCCACTTGTCCGCACCACATTCCAGGCCTCTTGGAGAACAGCACCGTCTTCTACCTCCACTCTCCTGGTGCCTCTATCCAGTGGTTCATATTACCACGCCTTTTTCAGATATGTCCGCTGCAAAGAGTTGCAGACAGGTGACTGTAAAGTACTTCCACAACGTTTGCACACCAAATGGAAAGCAGAATTGAGGTATTTGAGGAATTCACTATGTCTCTCCTGACTTATTTGACACAGACGGTCCAAAACATGACGCGGAGCAGAAAAATGAGGGCAGTCAGGGAGAGCTAGTGGCCGGACAAGAACCTGATTTCACACGGTGTCATGGGGAAAGTCGTTTGGCTCCAGCAAGAGTGGCTCTAAGATAGGGCAACTAAAAGCGACAAAAACGTGACTAACAAATGACAAAAATGCATCTAAAAGCAACAATTAAGTGACTCAAAGAGACAAAAGCACGAATAAAAGGGACAAAAGCACAGCTAAAGAGACAAAAGCACAACTAAAAGCAAAAATAAAATGACTCAAGCGAAAAAAGAGTGACAAAAATCCATCTAAAAGCAACAATTAAGTGACTCAAACCGACAAAAGCGAAACTAAAACTGACAAAACTGTAAACAGTAAAGTGACTCAAAGCTACAAAGGCTGAACTATAAGCAACAAAAGCATGACTAAAAGCAACAATAAAGTGACTCAAAGCTACAAAGGCATGACTAAAAGCAACAATAAAATGACTCAAAGCTACAAAGGCTCGACTAAAAGCAACAATAAAGTGACTCAAAGCTACAAAGGCACGACTAAAAGCAACAAAAGCTCGACTAAAGCAACAATAAACTAAGTCAAAGCGGCAGAAGTGTAGCTAAACGAGGCCAAAACGCGACTAAAAGCGTTTAACATGGTTCATGTGAGTTCATATTTCAGTCTTTATGTCTGTTCTCCTGGTGGTGTTTAAATGTGAACTTTGAACAGAATCCCGATATTAACACATAAATCGCAAATCCAATCGCAGTCGTAATGCTGGTCAGTAAAATATTTTTCTAAACTGTACATCTCTACTCTAGGACCCAATTAGATCCAGTTTGTATATCATCCAAATATACTGTACATACAATACTGTTGGGGCTAACTGAGTGCAACTGCATCAAGCATCACAAGGAACGAGGAAGAACTTCAAGTCAACAGCTCCAGTGATTTATGTCCATTGGCTTCCATTTTGGCTCCTGCAGCAGCACAAATTCAAATCAGACTGCCGAAGTGTTAATGCCTGTTCACCCGAGCTTCCTCATCGAAAACCAGCAACCCCAGAACATGTGTAAAGCCTTTCCTGAACAGATGGTTAATAAGACTTAAATAAAACATGTACCAAAGTGATGATTTAAGCCAGAAAAGATGCCCCTAGTAGCTAAAATGATTTTCATATCATCAGTATGTTGCTCATTATGTGTGCAAACAAAGACTACTGTTTAAATGCAGAAACAAATGCATGCTCTAGTGATTGAGATGCGCGTGTATTTCCCTAGACAAGATTTTCATCAAAAAGTATTAGTGACTTCTGTGGGGAAAGGCATCAAAAACTAAAAGCATAGATGTCACATTTTTTCTTCTTCAGTTCAGACTTTCTTACTCAGACTTTTTTCTCATTTTGACAAACTTTTCACGGGATTATCAATCTTTTGGCACAGATCTGCGTATTTCTCTCAACATCTACTCAATTTGACTGATTCTATTTGATACAATTTGATGTGTCCTTTTCGTCAGCTCCTGTGCCCATACGTCAGTTGTGATTTTCTGAGCCTCCAGTACTAATAGAGTGATGAAGAGGAAAAAGTGCATCAGTTGGACCCGTTGTGCGGCGTCCTGATGTAGACTGTGTGGCTCCGGGTCTCACCACAGCTGATCTGATACGGCAGCGGCAGCAGCTCATGCCAACCAGACTCTGGCAGGGGAGGCCTACATCTGAGAGAACATTTATACGTATGTAATGAGCCATGCTGCACTAATTAAAGTGTAATATAGTGCATTTTCCAGAGAGGCACAAGAGGTTCAACCCACCTCACCCACCTATTTAAGTAGTTTACTCAGTCTTAAAGACACTAGGGAAACCAGGAAACGTCACTTTATTTACTATATTTGGTGTTTACTTTACTATACAAACATAAATTATAACGCTCTCTGCGCGAGATCAAGAAGTTAAAACAGCATTTAACATTCCATTAGCGTTGGCAATATTTGTATTACAACATATTTCTGTCTAATCTGTGTCATTAATTTAGCTGATGTCTATTGCCCCATCACATTGTACAAACAAACCATGGCAACGGCATAACCCATTATTTGCCTGTTTTTGCCAGAGAGAAGAGGTTAAAGACTTGAACAGTTGTTTTCTGTTGTTGTTTGTATAGACTGCTATTTATAGAAGTATTGCCAGTAAAACATGATGTAAATTGCATGTTTATTGGTGTCATTTTGCGTGTTACAGGTGAGAGCAACAAGAAAGAAGACAGTGTATGTTGTGTATTTTCTAAGAATGCAATACGACATGTACAGAGCAGAACGCAGTTATGTTTTTTTTTTACAAAACTTTTAAAAATAAATTGTACTAACAGCATTTTTTTACTCCTCCTTGAGATTTTTGTTTATAAGTGGCAGTACTCTTGAGTAAAAGTGTTGGTCCCTCTTCTCATTGTGAGTAAATCTCAAGTGAACTTTATGTTGGCAATATTCATTTGATAGAACAGTGTTTTTTTAAGCGCTCCTTCAGATCTGTATTATTTAGTTTAGTTTTTGTCATTTGTCTGACCTGTCCTGTGAAAATACCAGATTTAGTGTAAATTAATACATTGTTGCCCTCAGTTTACATTTAATTATCAATCAGATGTCACATTCAGACAGTTACTCTTTTACATTATTTGATCATAGTCGATATTTTCCTATTATTAATTGTTTTATGAATCAGCGCATGCCTAGTTTGTGACTTGTGTTCACTTAGAATGGCAATAGAACGTCCTCTGATTCATATTTAGTCACTGTTACATGAGTAAGAATAATATTCTCTTGAAGTAACAGCTCCTAATTGAATTGGTTATTTTTGGCCAACTCTGATTATACATTTTATAGCATTTAAATGGATAAATAACCAGATAACTTTAACCACATTAGAAGCCATGTGCCAGATTAGACCTTAGCATGGACAGGCTTAGAGAAAAGGTCCTAAAGAAAAACACCCAAGCAAATATCTATTAAAAAAAACTATTTTACAGTGTGAATTTTGTTTACTGCATTACTGAAAGACACCACTAGTCGATTTTTTAAAAGTAGACACTCGACCCATTAGGCTCATACAGCATGGAGTTCCTTGGCAGATGTGTAGATTTTATTTAGTCACATGGGGCTTTTGGGGATAATGCTGTATTGGGTTGCTTCAGGCCTGACAGAAATGTGAAGCCTTTAACCTACAAGAGTAAAATTATTATCGTCAAAGGCCTATTTAAATCCACTTAACCTGAGAGCAAAAAAATATAGCCAATAAGCATATGTTTTTACTGATTAAATAAGTTAAGTGCAGCGGCTTAGCAGAGGTCACATTGTTGAGTTTTTATTTATAAAGGCAGAGGCCTCTCTAAATAAACCCATCGCTGCGTCAGTGTCACTCACCGACCCTGAAGCCCTGTCCAATGAGCGTGTCCGCCGCCTGTCCGTTCTCCGCTATTAACGTGGTGTTGTTCCCCTGCTCGCACGTATCCTGACACTGTCCCTTGAGGCAGATCCGCTTGCACACCAGAGGAGCGATGACCACCTTGAAGCGCTCCCGGGCCGAGGCGCGCTCCGTGCACCACACCAGCCTGTGGACGCTCAGCCACAGCACCAGCAGATGGACCGGGATCACTGAAGGCATCCTGGCATCCTTTCACTGCCCTGCAACTACATCCAAACTATCTGCGCCTGCTTTGTGATCCCAGGCACAAGTTTGTGTCTCATACGGCGGAAAAACACAAGTCCTCCCACGAATTTTATCCACAAAAAAACAAAAAACAAATCACTTTTCCTGCGTGCCCAAGTGGTCCGTGCGTAAAAGAAGAGCCTCAGGCATCTTTGGAAGGTCCCTGTCGCCTGGTTGTGGACGTCTGCGCAGGGGACGTGCTCGCTTCAGCCGCGCGCTTCTCGCCTGTTGCTTTGTGGAGTTTGGAGACTTTGGACAGAGTGCGTATTGGGTTTGGGAGAGAGAAGGAGAAGGGAGGAGAGAGTGGAGAAGGAGTTGGGTGAGCCAGCCCCTCTCTGGAGAGAGCTGGCCCGGGGCCAGTCAGGCGGCGCAGGAGCAAAGCGAAAAGTGGTTTCCTTGTTGGTCATTTCTCCCAACACCTCCTCCTCCCTGGCCCAACACAAACCCCTCTGCAAACTACAGCTGTGTGCGCTACTCAGTTAATGACACTTAAACATCATTTATGTCTATGCGCCTTTCATTTGACAGGCTGATCGTTTTACTAGATCCCCTTCAGCCAATATTAAAGTCAGTGGTGTTTCCTTGAGAACTTTTATTGCCTTTAAGACCCTAAAGATTTGTTAGAGGAATTCAGACGGTGCATTAATAACCAACCACCACTATCCCTGTTTGTGGGCTATTAAGGTTAATAACCACCAATGCAAATAGCCTACAGATATTTTTGTTGTTCCACTTTGCTTAAAAAAATGACTGTTGAGGTCAAATGTCCAACGGGACAGTGACAAAAGAAAGCTGGAGAATTAGAGGCCGAGTCATTTCCTGTTTTAAAAGTGAATGTGTTTGCTTTGAATCATTCAGGAAATTGCTGCATTGGCCTCGGTGGTTCACAGGCTACACATTTCTGCTGACTCTGAGCTGCTGTCAACGATAAGCATGAGACAGCTCATGCCCTTAAAGTTCCAAAATAATAACGCAATAGATAATATTGTTTTATAAAATGCGTGTGGCCATACATTGATGTTTAAAGAAGGAACACTGCGTTATAGGTGGTTGTATTTACAACAACAGCGTCTGTTTGAACAGGTTCACATCCTTCCAAGTAAATAGGCTAATTCTACTTAATGCCAGACTACTCAATATAATGTCTCCTAAGATCAAACGTAAAATGGAGCAATAAAAAACAAACAAGAATGAGACAGGAAAGAACACGTACTGCACAGTTTAGGGCTAAATATCTCATTTAAAGTTGTCTGTGATGTGATGTACAGTGGGAAAAACGTGATACGTAAACTACAGGGGAAAGATCATGGCTTTTGCGTATGAGACAAACTGGATTACATTATACATTTATCAGAACAATCAGAATTTAAGCTGTTTGATCGAAACGGCAATAATTGTCATGTACATCATCACATGTGACACTGACCACTGCAAACCAGGATTATATCACTAGAGATGCTCTGGAGCAGTTATTTAACCATCACAAAACTTACACAATGTCATACCTAACTCCATATAGCTACTCACTGGTGCAAAGTTAAAGACATGGTTTTCTAATCAGGACAAAATAATGGTTTTCAGAATGTAGTGTTTAAGGAGTGAGTCTTACTGCACAACTTCCATCCAGAGTGTCCTCCTGTAGATGTTAGGGTTGGTCTCCCGGCCACTGTTCTTCTCTTTTGACTGTAGAAAAACATATGTGGGGTTGGGACAAATTGAGTGAACAGTGAAATTAAACTGTCAACTCTGCAGAAGTGCCCCATAGGCCTCATCCACCGCCTCGAGAGAACTTTAAGAACCTGCAACTAAATCAGCAAAAAGTGATTGTATTTGTTGTTTTAATTTACCTAAATACTTTATAAAACATTTGTATATGTCAAGTGTTTTTGTCACAGCTTCTATAATGATCAGGGAGGACAAATAGTACTTTGAAGTCATCTGTCATTAGAGAGCATTGGGAGGCCAGTAAAGTGTTATTTTGGACCCGTCTTGGGGCGTGCCTGCAGCACCTACACAATTTGTTTGGCAATGCTCCGATGTGGAAACTCGTCTCCTTGTGGTTTTGTCTCCTGCCAGGGCACAATAAAACACAAAGTAAGAACCTAAACACTGCAGGCAAAAACGACAATAGATTGAAAACTTTGGCGACGGGGGCATTTACAAAGTCAGATGTTTGGCTGTTATAGACTGACAGGGATCACACAAGGGTTATTTGTATCAAAACAGAGAAATATGCCCAAACAAGTGTATGAAATGTTCCTTTAATGACTTGCCTGAAGTAAGAATAGAATACTGTATTTCATATTGAATCCTATAAAAATGATATATTTCACACAAACAGAGAAACGATGGAACATGCAGCATTGCAGACAACACTGAGAAGTCACAACACACATTTATCATCTCCTGTTCAGAGCTGTTTGAGGATTATAAATTCTACCCTGTGATTATGAAAGAGCTACTGTATATAATAACACTTCAAAATGAATGCAGCACTTATATACAAGTAAAAAATACAAATAAAAAATATTATTCACTTCTAGAATAACCATTGTTGTTTTGGAAAGTTACGTGCATGTAGATAACATTTACAAAAGTAGATTACTGATTACTAGTGGAATGTGAAAGTGATCATCAAAAAAAAGTGAAACACAAAAATGGTTCACTAAAGGTGCCTTACCATCTTGTCCTTCTCATGAATAGATGGGCGATTTAAAAGCTGCAGTTAAGTATTTAGGGACATCTAGTGGTGAGGCTGATTAATGCAACCATCACAAAGGCTCAGGAACCAATAGAGCAGTGGTTCTCAAACATTTCACACCAAATGCCACCAAAGAAAGCTTTCTATGTAGCACTGGGTACAAAATGGATAAATACTGGGGGTAAACAAGGTCTAAAATGAGACTAAACCATAACTTCAGTAGTTCTATATAATTAATTGATGAACCCAAAGGAGGACAAAACCAAAAATCCACATACCACGAGAGGCAGTTCCTGTAACGTACCACAGTCTGAGAAATGCAGCTATAGACGTTATTGTGAAAACCAACACAACAAACAGAAGTAGATTTTCTTGCTGCAGGTGCAAATATAAAATATTTGGCTAAAACATTTCCTGAAAACTGCATTTCCAACCCTGTAAAGACAAGTGCATTAGGCACATAATACTAAGACTCGATTTAAAAAGGTACTTTTGAATCAAGATTATGGTAAAACAGCCCAATTGATTTATTAAATTTAAAAAAAGACAATTGGGATGAGGTTGATCATTGGAGGTGTGGAAATTAGTGAATAATGTAGAAAAAGTTAATCAATTTAAGATATAGTTGAAAAGTGCAGTATTGGAAATGGATTCATACTATGAAATGTGGTTCTAAACATAGAAGAATGCAATGGGTTCAAAGTAGGTTCACAGCCCTTTTAGGATTTTGAACATCACTAAACACAGTCCACCACTGCACTGTCCTCCTCCTCTGCTCCCCACTCTTCAAACCTTATCTGGGGCGAGGGAGCAGCCGGGTGCAGATTGTTGATGTCGTCTATGGGCTCTTGTTGGTCCTCGTTGGCATTGATGCCCATGTGGCCACCCTCGTCCCGGTGTGTTCGCACATGTTTACGAAGCGCTGCAGGCTCCTTAAAGGTGCGGTTACAGAAAGGGCAGCAGCAGGGCCGCTCACCAGTGTGGATGAGCTGGTGGTGCTTGAGGTGCTGCAGTCGGCTCAGGCGCTTGCCACAGATGCTGCACACATAAGGCTTCTCGCCGGTGTGCGTGCGGCGGTGCTTACGTAGACCGTCCAGGTGTCTGAAGCAGGTGCCGCACTCTGAGCAGGAGTAGGGTTTCTCTCCAGTGTGGATACGCAGGTGAGTCTTCAGAGCTCCAGATTCACGGAACCGACGACCACAGACGCCACATGGGTATGGCTTTTCCCCCGTGTGGATGCGAATGTGCTTTTTCAGGCTGGAGATCAACCGAAAAGTCTTGCCACACTCTAAGCAGTGGTGTGGCCGGTCAGCTGAGGGCCCCACGGCTGTGCCCACTCCAGAAGGTCCAGCTGTGTCCTCTGCTCGACCTGGAGACACGCTGGAGCTTACTGAAGTCCCAGACACCATTTTCTGGTCACTGAGCCCACCTGGTGGCATGGTAGCACTACAGTCCCGCACAGATCTTTGGGGACGAAGCAGCTGAGGAAAGGAGCGCTGGGAGGCTCCTTCTCCTGCAACCTGGACAAAGCCATGGTCTACATTTTGAGCCACATTCGATTCACCTTCGCCTCCGGGCTCCTTCCTGTTGGGCTGTACTGATGCTGGCACTGGTCTCTGCTCCTCCTTTATCTCAAACCGATGTGCTAATCCTGGTCCTTGTGGTTGCCGCTCATCTGAAAAAATATATTTTAAAAAATGACATGATATTATTAAGACTACATTACTTTATATCAATGTGAAAAAAGTGTTACCTGGTCTAGGGTTTGAGCACATGTGGGGAGAATTTGATCCAAAGGAATCCATGTTGTGATTGGTCACAGAGCCATCAGGCTGAATAGAAAGCTGGCACATTTTGTAATCATTACTTGGCCCAAACCCCTGCAGAGATTCATCAACTGAGCCTCCAAGCCCCAAATCAGGACCGCTCACACCTCTCTGATTCTGTGGGTCCCGCTCCATGCCTGAAGCCAGTGAAGTCATGGAGGAAAGTGAAGGCGCAAAAACAGACTGACTGACCACATGTGCACCAGAGTAAGAGATCTGGAGTTGATCTATGAGCTTCTGCGCACTGCACAGACAGTCCTGTAAAGTCTTTAGCTCCCTCTCAGAGACCTCCAGACGGACCTTCAGCCTCTCATTCTCCTCTTCCTTGTGCACCAGCTCCAGTTGAGTCTCATTCAGCACAATCACGACTTCACCCAGAAGAGCATCCACAGCGGCGGACATGGCTGTGTGGATGGTCGGTGCCAGCCGAGATTTCAGAGACGTAACAGTCATACTGCCCTGAGAAGCTCCGTATGTTGGTTTTACAGCCTTTCTGTCAAAACAGGACTCTACCTCAGCTCTGTCAGAGATGTTCATTACGTTTGTCTTTCGGCTCAAAGCGCTGACGCAGACACTGTTTGTAGATGAAGCCACGCTACCAGCAAACCCTGTGCGCCTGGTAGCCATGCTAGCTGTGCTTAGCTAGGGCGAGCCTTTAAAGTGTCCACAGTTGGAGCATGTGAACTTCTGCTTTGAGTCTTATTGTTCATTAGTCGTATTGTTGATTGGTTCAGTCTCCTTTGATAAGACAAACGATATGGCCACTGTTCATTCCACTGGGCCCAGATGCAATGGCTAACAGCAGTCCAGTAGCATTACCCTCTGTATGATTTCTGTAAAAAAAAAAAAAAAAGCTTTCTTCCTTAGAGACTATCATACACAAGGTTTGATCGGGCATGTCCTCCCTGTACTAATAACTACGATGAAACAAAACCCCTTGGCAAACTCACCCGTCTTGCCTGCGGCTTCTGTCTGCACAAACTACACTTCTGTGTAAACTACAGATGTTTGTCGCATAGCAATGACGTAAAAACAATGCTCAATTTTTTTCTAATTCATTCTGATTGATCAAATGTCTTTATTTACAATAGTAAACTGCAAATGGGACGCATACATAATTAAAATAAAATTATTTTACAGTTTACACTATTTAGAGACATTCACATGTAATCATGACCAGTTTGTATGGAAATGATGGATAATTATGCTTCAGTTTGTTTAATTAGGGCAGAGATACAGTTTAAAGATAAAATGTACTTTTGTAATAACACTTTTGTACTTTTTTAATCAATTTTTGTTTTGTTTTTTTCATGTGTGGGCACTTTTAGATTTGCTATCTTAAGTAGTAGTCCTATTGAAGAAAAATATTCATTCATTCATTTTCTACCGCTTATTCCCGTTAGGGGTCGCAGGTGACTGGAGCCTATCCCAGTGACTTTGGGCCTTAGGCGGGGTACACCCTGGACAGTGGCCAACTCGTCGCAGGGCTAACACAGAGAGACAGAGACATGGACAGACAACAATTCAATCTCACATTAATTCAAGAAAAATAATGTGTAAATAATGTGTAAAAAATGATAGAATCCAGAGGTAAGTCATGTTACAGTGAAGAAATATAATACAGTACCAGATTGATTTTCATATTTTGTATTATATTTTAATACACTTAATATACATTTAACAGCTTATATTTGCTCTTTATTGTATTACAAACTTCCACTGGCTTCTATAATGTTATAATTATGTGGAAAAGTTTCATGAGGAAAACATAGACGCACCCACAGCAACACAACACATTTGTTTTCTTTCTTTCTTTGCTGAAATTGGGGCTGTTTTTGGTGCAACAAATTGTAAGTGTTACCATCTGCCTGACAGGACTGTGTCACAGCAGAAATATGAGTGACTTCATTTCTCTTCCAAATAGCTCTTTGTCACATCAGCGCTACTTTAACGCTGAGGCAAGTTCAGAGTTAGTTCAGTTAGTCACTGGTTCCTATTCTACCTAACCAAAAAAGACACGTCAAAATGTTATTATGTAATCAATTTATATAACACACACTATATAGACACGTTATACAATAAATACTGGAGTCGTCCACAAGAGCTCCATCTGCTTCACACTTCCACTCCCACGCCCTGTCTGTAAAATACTCACCCAAAAACATTGAAATAATCAGTAGGTTAGAGGCCCCAGCTTCAGACGGACAACACCAAACTAAATATTTGTCTTTACCGTAAGTGCTCCAGCATGTTTAAGTATTCCTCCAAGACCTAATTTAGTCAAAGAAACCAGAGAACAACCATGAGCACCTTGAAATGGATCCAGTGGGCCACACCAAGAGATGACATGCTCAATCGTGGCTTTTCCTGGTAATTTCAGCGGTTCGTACGGCAAAAGTACATTTATTAGTCAGCGTTGTGCTATAGTCAGATGCTCAGCTGAGATCAGTCTTTAGTCAGAATTTTTTTTCCATTACATATAAATATAAAAAAAAATACTATACAGACAATTAAGCTTTTGGGCTTTTCAAATGGACAGGCTAAGAAACAGAATAAATAGTAAAAGTGCACGATGTAGCTTTTCTGGTGGAGAGTACAACCCCTGCTTGTCTGCTTGGAAATGTTATTGCCTTGTCTGAAATGTTCCACACTATGGCATTAAACATGTCTAACTCCATGAAGACAAGCAAGTGATGCCTCTCACAACTTTTTAAAGGTATGTTTGAGCAATAACATATGTAATTTAATACATTCAATAAATATAGTTTAATGCCATACTGTGGAACTTTCCAGATAAATCATCTCCATGAAGACAGGCAAATGACAGGCCCTTCACCAGAAGAAGTTACATAATGCAAAATTTAACTTTACTTTATATTCCTTAATACAAACTCTGGATTGGACTCCATGTGAAATCTACTTAATTAAATAAAATGTCCTTTGTTTTGAATTTCTCCTTTGTGGGACAAATAAAGGTTTTCGTACCTTACCTTTAATTAAGAAGATTTCTCATGCAGTCCAATCCAGAGAAGTAAACTTTGTTATTTGTACGACTGCAATACTTATTTGGTGGTTTGTATTGCTTCTTACACTGGGAGAACTTTTCTATAAAACTCAACAAGTCAAGGCCGGCTCATTACTCATATTTAGACAAATCCGTTTCAGTTCATTTGAGGGCCAAAATGTTTTGTCAAGCATCTCATTCAGGTGAGAGATTTAGTTGATGAAAAGATAGCGATAAGCCATCTGGAGCTACCCGCATTTGCAGGGAATGACTAACTTTCAGCCCGACAAAAACCTTTAGACCGAACATGCCTGTACTCTTTCACAGTTCCCTGATCCCTAAAAGGAAAACAGGAGCTCATTAACACGGACGAGACGTGCAGACAAGTGGCTCACCACGGCCGATATGTAACATGTGATGCACCCAATAGTAATCACATTCACAGTCATTCATTACTAAGGCATTTCAGAATCGGGAGGAGAGGGCTGGCTGGGCTGGGACGGGTCAGGGAGGGGGGCAGGGGATTGTGGGAGGGCAGAAAGAAGGAGGTGATTGTTTTTGGGGTGAGCAAAAGACATATAAAGGAGAGACATACTAAAAGACTGGCAATAACAAGTGGCAAACGAGCGAGGACGAACAAGAACGCACAAGTTTTTATTCACAAGAGGTAAGTTCAAAAACCTATCTCCTTCTTAGCTAAACAGAGCACCTCTTTGTTTAGGTTTCAGTGCAGGCTTTGAGCGTTTGGATACAGGGATCCAGTTCAAAGTCCATTCATTTTTTGCATAGTTTTTCTGGTGTTGCTCGGTGAACTAGCCTCTGGTTCAGGTATTGTTTTTCTTTAAATATTTTCGGTGGGCTTTGGCGTAACAGGATACAGCTGACTGGACAGTGTCACTCAAGGGTGTGTGTCGGCATGTGGTGGTGCAATATGCCTCGGAATGCTCAATTAGTCTCAGCAAAGTTTAACACTTTGGACTTATCATGAGCCTAACGTAGTCACAGCAATCGTATGCACTGTGGTACTCGAAAACCTGGGTAAATATAAAGATTTAATGAAGAGATGATTTGTAGAGGTAAGCTCTGAAAACATCAAGAAAGGTTTGGAAGTATTTTTATGGACTGCATCAAATTTATGCAGAGGTGGGTAGCACTCAGTTACTTTTACTTGAGTAACGTTTTAAAGGAGTTCAAATTGAGTAGTTTAACTTTTTGGATACCGTACTTGAGTAATATTTTGTTTTAGGTAACAGTACTCTTAGCTGAGTAAAAGTTTGGATTACTCTTCCCACTGTGAGCAAGTCTAAAAGTGACAAAAGGTTTACGTTGACAATATCTAATGATTTGTGTTTCTTGCACCGCTCCATTACATATGATTCAGTTTTTCTCATTTTTGTGTCTATCCTTTGTTAATTATGACATGAACAACATGAACTTTTAATTAAATAAATGTTAGGCCTTGACAGTTACTCTGGCGTGAGCAGCAGTTTCTCCAAATACTTGAGTAATTTTAGCACCACTGTTATGTACTTGAGTAATATTATGTTGAATGGTAATGGTAGTTTTACTACTAATTTTCAGCTACTCTTACTACCTCTGAATTCCTGCAACCCATTTATTTATTTTTTTTTTTTGCTTACGCCTCTCAATGACTTGTTGCCTGTGGGTGATACTTTCCATAAGGGAAAACTCTATGCCTTTTTATGTACAAAAAAATATGAGCCACAAACAACAGCAAACCCAGGGGCACAGTATATTCCACATATTTCCAGTGCAATGTAAAAAACAGATTTTCCAACACAGCTGTCATATTTCTGGCTTTTCTCCACAGAGTTATGTCTGCCAAACGGGACCTTCCTCTATCCCTGTTGCTCATTTGCCTCCTCAGAACTATCCGCTCCCTGCCCACCACGTCCCAGCCCAAGGAGTTTGGCCCCCTGGATGCTGTGACTCTACTGGGATCTGCAAAAGAAGATTTTGTGTTTGTGTCTGCAGACTATGATTTGGACAATACTGTCACTCCCTCTGCGCCTCTAATACCTACACACCGAGGACGTGGTTTGAACAAATGTGACTATAAACCCTGCCTTGAAAACCAGCCGTCATGTTATGATCTGTCAGTCTCTACAGGATGTTTGTGTCCTGGTCTCACCTCAAATGACATCCCCCCAGAGGCTCCTAATTTAGGCTCGGTAACGTTGAACGGGTTGGAGGTGATCGTTCAATGGTGTGAACCCCTTTCGTACGTCACAGACTACATTGTAACAGTAGGCGGGCGGGAAAAGCATGTATTCAGCAAAGACAAACGCAGCGGCAGTATAGGGCAAGTGGATAACGTTGTTCAAGTGTGTGTGAGTGCGGCGAACGATGCGGGGCAAAGCGCGGAGTCTTGCACCATGTACCAGCCCAGAGACAGGAGCGTACCTCTAACGGCAGGTCTCGTTGGAGGAGCGCTGGTTTTGCTGGCGGTGCTGCTGCTGGTGGCTCTGGTGTGGAGGAGGAGGCGGCAGAGGAAGCAGGAGGCCCACATCTCCAGCGCGCAGTGAATGGGACAGGATGCTCAAGAGATAAAGACTGTCCCACGGGGCTCATCGCAACCACTGCCGTTAATTAGGGCTTCATGCACACAGGCCATCTGCGAAGGGAACGTGGTTATCAACGAGAAGTTCTTAAGAGCTAAATTTGGCACATGAGTTTACAAAGTGTTGTAACTAAGGCACTAATTTGAATATTTGCAGCTAAATATGTCAAGTTAACGTACCAATTATACTATAGTGTACATACATTATCTTCCAGAAAAACACTTCAGGGACTGAAAATAATAATTAAGACTATTTTGAAAAAAAGTGTTTACAGAGAATATTCACAAAAATATTCACAATAAAACAACAACGAATGACAACTGAAAGGCCAACAAAGACCAGTCTGAATGTAAGTTAATAAAGAAAAATGAACATCAGTATCGCTTTGCTTTGTGTAGTAATGTAAAGTAATGTTTTGCTTTTATATTCAAGAGACAGCTAGAGTTTGGTTCAAATGACACTAGTGGCATGAGTTAATGTAAAATCAGATAAATAAAGTTTATTGTTAGTAATATGGTCTAAATTATATTATATTTTTATTTGAATTTCTTATTGATGTACAGGTGTTAAAATGTCCTCTCTGTGAGAGTGACAAGATGTTTGGTTTGATGAAATGTAAACTGAGGCCATGTGTTCAGAGAGTGGTTTTATTAAAATAAATGAATAAACGCTGACACTGCTTCAGGATAAAAGCTCTGTTTAAAGTCTGTCTGAAACTACAGTCACGCTTTGTCCGCTCTGAATTCCCCAAGATCAAAATGTGTATTTATTGAACTCCACCTATGAAGCAGCTTTTCTTCATCTGTTAAATGTGTTAGTGGTGTCAGCGTCTGAGTTGGTTTAGAGGCCTGTTTTTTCAGCTGCCACACGAGCCTCGCCTCTGGAGCGGATGTGGATTTGCCAAGGCTCCTCTCACTGCGGCTGGAGATGTTTCCAGTGAGTCTTTGAGAGAGAAAAAGACCGTCCGGTATTTAAATGATGCCAGTTTATCGAGCTCTCAGTATGACTGTGTCTCATGGCGGCTTAGTTTAAATCCTTTAGCTGCTGTTCCACTGCTGCTGGCATCTGGCTCCTGCAGCTTACAACAGAGACTCTCATTTAGGGTTTGTAATGTGCAGACACAACAGGCCGCTCACTTCTGTCCATGCAGTGGCCCTGGGGTGTGGACAATAGGAACTGTGGAACAACTGGACAGTATCATTCAATATTAGAACCGTGATGGAGTTTCCGGTTTCAAACTCATCCTTGAGGCAAAAAAACCTCTAATCTAGATGACGCACAAATGTTACAAAGAGTTCTAAAACACAGCAAGTACTCAGAAAAGATATGATCAAGTATTGTGTAATACATAAACTGTTCTTAATAAATAAGCCTTTGTTTCTAGTTTGTTTACTCTCTGTATGTTCACAAGTGCCAAATGGATCACATAACGATGTAAGCTCTATCCAAGAAATGTTGTGATTGTAGTTTATAGTTCTTGTTTTTGAGTTTGTCCAAAATAATAAAACTTGTTTAGTAAATCCCAGATGTGTCATGATGGGTGATGGGATGGAACATTTGTTAACTGTCTCTGCGTCTAATGTATTTCACTTCCTACAGAAAGCGGTGGCTTTAGGTTTTGTAACTTATGTGGTCAGCAGAAATAAATGTTGACAAACTGAGCCCCAAGACAAGTCATGCTGATTCATTGCAGTCCTATTCACAAACTCCTGAGTCATGCAGAGGTCTACGGAAAGTATAAATCAGCTCAAACTTGGGATATTTGGATGTGACGTGTACATTCGGATGTGACGTGTACATGCTTGACATACTTCACATCAGGTAGTGCATTTTAAAGACTTTAAAGTTGACATTTTAAATCTCTGCAGGCATCAGTGATTCATGGGCCTGGTCTCTGTGCTGTGCGTGATTCAATCTGAACTGGGGAAGTGTCGCCCTCTACTGGTCACATCTGGCTGCCCCAAAGATGACACAGGAGAAAGAGCTGGCAAACAAATACCTGAATATAATAAGCTTTACTGGACTTCAAAGTGAAATGTTCGAGGCCTGAAAGTATAATTTCTGAAGAATCATCACCATACGCCAGTATCTCAAAAAGAGATTTCCAAACTTCCAAGCCAAACCCCACCTTGGCTACATTACACTACAGTGTAATGTGCTGTGACCAACTCAATTTAACTCAAATTAAATGTGGATCTCTTCACACAGAGACACGTTATACTTTAGCTTAAGTGAATACTGTCGACCTGGTCCTGAGGTGAGTTTGTCACAGTAACTTCTCCTCCTCCTGCACATTACATTTAAAGACTAGAATATAATTAATTTTGCAGATAAAGAAATTTACATTTTCCATAACAGCAGCGACATGAACCTTGAATTCAACAAGGCATAATTGTATGCTGTACGTTTCCCTCATAACATAAAAGTTGTACATTTAAGATTGCCATTCGTTTTATGCATTTATTATTCATGAAGAATTAATTTGCCTTCAGCACTCAGGGGAGAAAATGAATGCTATTTTTATTAGCAGGAATCTTGCAGCGGAGGCACTAATGGCTGCTTTCTGTTCCCGCTGGGGTCGGCTTTTATCGGGCATCAAATCTTAAATAGGTCACTCGTCCATCACCAGAAGCAGCAGTTATTTGAAATTCTTGTTTCGTTTGAGACAAAGAAAGGTCTTTCTGAACAAACAATACAAGAAAAGTTAATGGATTGCGCCAAGTTACATGTGCGCAATGTCTCAACTGCGCGTCAGTCAAAACCACTGCACAGTTATGTCCACTCGAGCCACTAGGGGGCACAATAGAAGAGACTTGAAAACGCCCTTTGGCATTTTCAGTCACTTTAATAAAAATATCCTTGTCATCATTGTTTGAGTGAAGTTTAAGTAGTGGCCAAAATGTTACGTTTTTACCAAATTATTGCCAACTCACCACGCGCTGCGCGCATCCTGTCCGTTTGTTACCAGTGTGGCCTGAGGCCTCGCACAAAAGTCTCGAGTCTCCTTTTTATCAAGAACTCAGTAACCATGGAAACTTGGCATCCTGCACGACAGAGCTGAAAAGCGAGAGCAGAGTTATCAATCACGCTCGGCACTGCCACTGTCGCACGCTCGAGCGCGCACAGCTCCTAAAGCACGTGCACGCGCCGGACTCTGACAGGTCACGTGACACGTTAGGTCCCTGGAGTTAGTGGACAGTAATTAGACTATATTACTCCACTTTCTTATTTGGGAGACTTGGGAGAATGGGATGTCCTTCCTCAAACTTCACAGGCTTTATAACAACAAATATTTATTATATATTGTTTTGCAATACATTATGTTCATTATAGACTTATTATACTACCTCCTTGTGGGCAGATAGCCAAGTCAATAAAGATCTATTTAGCCTTTTCACCGCCAACTCAGAATATGCGGTTGATTAATGATATAATGTGTTTTATTTTATTGATTAACATTTTGCTTTTGGCAAATCCTCTTCCACAACAGTTGTTTTAAACTTGGAAAACCCAATCTGTTGTTAAATCTTGCACAGTTACTGAAGCTCATTAAGCTGTGGAAAAAAAGAATCACAAACATGTATAAAGAATATTGTAAAACCAAACCCTTTATATTATTAAAATCTATCAAGAATGTGCAATGAGACTGACAACAACCACGCAGCTGTGTCTGTGCATTTTACTTTTATCTGTTCCAGTCTGTTAGACACAATAAATGGAAGACTTGTTGAACAAATTAAATATCTCAAGGGAAACTTCCCGGAGCACAATGAATAATGAAAAATAATGAAGAGGCTGCTTTTGTAACATAACATCCTTGCTATATTCAAAAAGACCAACTGCTGATAAATGGGCACGGCAGGGAAACATCATTATATAACCTTTAGATGTTTTAATTACTACTACTTACCAATGGCATTTCGTAGAATTGGCTTAGGGCCTTTTTTCCTAAAACGCTTGACTAAAATGAGCCCCAATTCAAACTGAAGCTGTTTCTGAATCTTTTGGAGCACAAACAACTGGTTGGACTCTCTGTGAAGTGAAGACTGTTCAGTAGCTGTGGCCTCTGATGCCTGATTGACTCAGTGGGTATACACCGATTGAAACTAGGTTGGACATTTGTTGTGTTTTGACAATTACTATTTAAAAGCTGAAGCTAATTTCACTAAAAATGAGATTTAGGGACTAGCAATAAAGTTTAAAAAAAGTTCACACAGAATCCATATGTCCAAATGTCAAAGTCTTTTTTTATTCTTTGGTTTGGTTTGGAGTATAAACTGACCCTGCTTCATCCCAGAATGTTTGATTTTCCTTTTGTCAGGTGGTGGACAAAAAGGAAAACATTAAGAGTAACTCGTAGTTAAAGTCTATATGACAGGCTAGACATCACATTTCACTAAAATGTTGTGAAGATGATTATATTTAAGATTTTACCAAACATTTTTCCTGTTTGTCCCCAGTTTGACAGTTTTTCGTAAAATGTATGATGTTACTTCCTGGTTGGTCATGAGCAGCAAATATGACATAGATGGAGGTAATTCCATAACTGTTACCTAGCAACCACACTGTAAACAAGGGCCAAAATCTACATAAATTACACAATATGATTTGGCAAATGATAATACCTAATAACGGCGTGCACGGTGGCAGAGCGGCTAGAGTTTCTGCCTCTCAATAAGGAGATCGTGGGTTCGAATCCCGGACCACCCCAACATCGTGGTCTCGAATTCTGAACCACCCCAACATCACACGATCTCTCTGGGTGGAGTCTGCATGTCCTCCCCGTGTTACCGTGGGTTCTCTCCGGGTTCTCCGGCTTCCTCCCACCGTCCAAAGACATGACTGTGTAGGTTAATTGACAACTCTAAATTGTCCCTAGTGTGTGAATGTGAGAGTGAATGGTTGTCTGTCCTTGTCTGTCTCTCTCTGTGTCAGCCCTGCGACGAGTTGGCCACTGTCCAGGGTGTACCCCGCCTAAGGCCCAAAGTCACTGGGATAGGCTCCAGTCACCCGCGACCCCTAACGGGAATAAGCGGTAGAAAATGAATGAAAAATGAATGAATAATACCTAATAACACCTTTATTTTGTTGAATGACCATTTAAACTGTCAGAAAGATGTTTCAGTTGACTGTTAACCGTTTATTTTCAACTGATGACACAGGTGGAGGGATTACATTTTCAAACTCAGCGCTACCTCCTGTAATTTTAAACATTTATTTTTCAAACTGTCTTCACAAACTGCAAATTCACAGATGTAAAACTATGATAAATATAAACATATATCAGAATTAGAAAAACATAAGAACCTGTCATATAGACTTTAAAAATGTAGTAGTACAATCAGTTAAAAATAAATAGTCTGTTAGTATTTTGCCTTCAGTACTGTGCATGAGCTTATAAAACAGAAAAGTAAACTTGACTGGAACAGTAAAGCAGCAAATCAAACATATGACAGAATATATATATAACCCAACTCCTTTACCATAGCACAACACAGATACTACCACATAAAACCCAAAATGGTATGGATTCTGATCAAAATGTGTTGAAGTGGGTCTGATGGTAAAGAACTTTCCTGGATAAAACAGTGCGATTATGAAATACTTCAAAATCTCTGCATATCATTTTGTCCCCCAGCTTATTACAGATTGCTCAAACTTCCAGGATGTGAAAATGGATCTGTGTGTTCCCACTCCTCTGCCTCACTTGACACAAACTTTAAGCGTGCAGCGGCAATCCTGGTGGGACAGCAAACCAGAACGGTGCTTAACCCTGAGAGGCCACGGCGTTTCCTCGCTGCGATTTACCTGCTCCACTTTGCGCCTCTCTCTCCGCTCGCTCCCGGCGCACTTCACAAAATGATGTGCTTTTATATTCTCGAAGGAAATCTGGCTGCGTTTAAGGCTCCGAGTGTGCCGACTGGTGTTCTCTCAGACCGTACTTTCCACAATTGATATTCTTTAGCTGAGGCTCTGTGGTTGTCAGGGGGGAAGTGAAGCATATCCCAGCATGCCTCTGGTTGACGGCATGGCAGGCACTGGACCGACAGGCTGCCAGTCCGTCACTTTGAGATCTGCAAGAGGAAAAAAAAGTTGCATATGAAAGTGTGGAAGTTGTAGCCTACAGTGGCATTATAGTGTGAATATTGTAAGTGTGGGTTAAGCATAAAATATATAACAAGTAAGGTTTTTATCTCTGTGTGCGCTTTCAAACTTGGTGCCACATGAAAGTGAAAAAGGGGTGGGCGATTTAGACCGGGGCTGTAGTCGACTAAAGAAATTCTTGGTCGACTAAGGACATGCTCTGTCGATCAACCAGTCGACTAAAGGGGAAGTGGCATGAAACAGTTTTTGGAGGTCCTAAACAAGACATGTCAATGAAACATAAGAAAATAAAGACAAGGAATCAGGAGTAGACTGGGGAGAACAGGTGATTCAGGATCAAGAGCAGGCCACATTCAACAGAATTTACAATTTTCTGTTTTCAATTAGAAATAGCGAAATGTAAAGGGGCCCCTCTCAGGAAAATTTGATTGTATTCAGGTGCATTTTGGGTGTAAGTTTTATTTCATCTACCCATTTGAATTTGAAGGCCACGCAAGAAAGTATTATTATTTCATTATTATGCTGTAACTTTTTTTTCTTCTTTCAAATCTTATATTACAGTACAAGATAAACCACAGTTTTAGAGTGAAGCGTTTGTACATTGATATTAACTTTACATTTTTACTAATCAGGTCCAGATGCTGCTAAGTGGTTATCTTTATGTCCCTTGAGAGAAAATGCATTTCAAGAAAATTTTAGATTTTTGTGACTATTTGACTGTTGAGAGATAAGACCTAGAATACCAACTTTCTCCACAAGATGTCACTAAATGAACAAAACATTCAATCTGACATGCTGTACCTTGATGGCAACATGTACAGGAGCATTTACTATAGATGGATCATTGCCCTCTGCAGCTCGTTCCCTGTTGCTGGGTAGTGCGCTTGCGTCAGAACATATTAATAGGTTAATTGCTCTTGCACAATATATTTCACAGTAATGGAAAATGCAACCAACCGCCTATGACTAAACAGACTGAGAAAATAAATGTGCATTTTAAAGGCTAGACAGATGAGGAAAGAACAATGGTTTTGGGAGCTTAATCCCCTGAAATGAGGCATTAACCAAAACGCAGCTACATGTCCAGATGTTACAATCCAGCTGCCCCGCTCTGCTGGGCTGTAATAATACTAACAGCACAAAGCCCATTGGACACGTGTTTGGACGAGGGAACAGGCAGAGAACATGAACTGAATCAGGGTCAAACTATAATGGACAATCTCACAGAGGACGCAACCTTACTGAATATTTATGGCAGAAAGATAAAGCCATTTGGTTAGAGTCTAATACTAGCTGGCAGCTTTAGAAATAAATATATCTACCACATGTGTTGGCTCAGTGCCCGTCAGAGGGATCAATAACTATTAACACGGGCTCACATGCAGTCAGAGGACAGCAGGGATGTGTGCCGGAGTCTACATGCACCATTTTCCATCGAGACAGGCGGCGGATTGGAGCTTTAGTCACAGCACCAGGCCTCCCTGCAGCAGCGCCTTATTTTCATCTGAGCACACGGCGATGCTTTCTGACTGACAATATCATCAGTGTGTGGTGTATGTAAACACATCCACAGGCCCGCACAAAACTAGGTCATTTAGTGACTGGGATGGAGAGGCGGCATCTGGCAGCAGGGCACATGACTGAATCGGAGCTGCTGCGTCAAATGTGGAGCTGTAATCTAGGTGCCTCTCACTTATCTACTTCTTCAATACAGCAAAACATGCCTGGAGTGGGGCTCAATCCCTGAGGGGACGCCCCAGCTGAGGAGGAGAGAAGGAGAGAGAGAGGAGGAGAACGCTGTCATTTACTGCTCTGTTAGTCTTCGAGAGCGGATTGTTCATTAAACCAGAGGGTTCATTTTGTTAATCATAAACAAATAGACTCAGGGATTACAAAACAGAAATCATCCCCAGAGACTACAATGCAGTTCAGGTTACTACTTAAATGTCTTTGATGAAATGTGTGAATTAAACAAATAGAAGAATGAGAAGTGGAATAACATTGGTGGCAAATGAGTTGCACTTCTCTGAGTGACTTTTACAACTGCAGCAGCAACAATACTCATCTTTCAGAGTACAGTTTAGTGCCTATTTTTGCCCATTTTACAACAGTATGTGCTGGGATAAATGGGAACTGGAAACCCTGGCTCAATTCCTTATTTATAATGTGTGAAAGGTGAATTAATCTTCAAGACAGAAGTTCAAATTATCAGCTCAAAAGCATGTTATTAAAAAAGTCACACTTTGTAAGACACTCTTGTAACAAAAACCAATAAATCAATGTAGAAAAGTGTTCACTAAAATCTAGATTATTTCAATTTGCTTTACAAAACTCCACTACATTATTGAGGATTTCTGTGTTGGACGACAGCAAAAAGGTTAGACACAAATTCTAGATACCAAATGGTTTTCAGAGCAATGCCACGCCCTCTTTTTAGTCGACTAATCAATCTGCAGAGCATGTCTTTAGTTGACCAAGTAGATTTAGTCTTCATTTCTACTTTCTACAAATATTTTATCCTGGCAAGAAATTTAATTTAATGTTCTCCTCCATCGTAACGAAAAAAATGCACGGTCGATACAAAAACCTCACTGCATGGACATCGTGTGACATTTCCACAGCCAGTTTATCGGTGAAAACTGAACAAAAGAAAAAGGCCCTCAATCAAGTATAGCTTTTGAAATGTTATTAGAAAAAATTAATTATTCAATATCTGATACGAATGCTTAGTTTTTGATTTTTCAAGATAAAAAGTCACGTTCCTCAGTTTCTTCCAGTCATTATTGTGACCTTATGAATTTTGAATTGGAAAGAATGATGCAAATGGTGGCATCAAAAGGACTTGACAATAAGCAGCTGCTGTGGAAAGCTTTTGAAATGTCACAAAAAGCTATTAATAGAGCCACACGACATGACACAAATCAAAGATAACAACGGATGACACATTAAAGGCAACGAAAAGCAGATGAAACTCACCAATATCCAAAAATAAAATCAAAGTATTAATAAAAACGACAGACCGGTATTAAAAGTTCACAGCACCACATTCAAATTTGGATTGAGATGTCCCACTGCAGGGTACTATTAATCCATATAATGACAATATAATGAGGATTTAATACACAGGACCAGCTCACCTGATTATTACACAAAGCTTTCTCTGTTCCCACTGACAGCACCAGGCAGACATTGTGGGCGCCATATGCTCCTTCAGGCCAGAGACCGGCCCAAAGCAGGTGGACAGGCGGAGGGTGACGGGAGCATCTGTCGTGAGGCCAGAGAGGAGACTGTGAGGGAAAAGAACCAGGAACCAGTTAGATTTAGAGCACACCGGCTTTACATCAAAGAAGAAACAAAATAGACAGATAATGAAGACATATTATAAACATTTACAGTAATTTGGCATTACAATTTTGCGTTGTGGGGTTTATTTAGGTGAGACACGGAAAAAATCTTTAAAGATCTCCTGTAGCTTACGCCCATAAATGTAAGAAAAAAATATATTCCAACTTTTTCATCATATAATGCTTTCATACAGAATCAAGGCAATGTATGTGTAAAAAATGCCCAAAATGCACATATTTGGGATTCTGATTTCAACCTGAAAAACTGAAAAATTGTGCACATATTAGTTACAGGTCAGATCTAATTTTTGAATAAACATTTTTTAGATTTAAAACTTTAATTAATTAGGCTTGAAATTAGATATTGACAAACCCTTCTGTATCTTATCTGTATCTTAACAATTAACTATTTAACTAAAAAACAATAATAGCTGTGTCTTCTCCCTCATGGTTCAGTGATTTGACTGCAGTTACAAAACAAGGCCAGAGCAGGCCAAGCGCTCCTTTAGGGCACATTGTATAGATTAATGGCTGCTCTGGCTCAAAGCATTTCACTCTAATTGACAACAATGACTGCAATGTTGTTTACCTCACCCTTACACTGAGTCCACCGTGATCAAACCGATGTGTACATTTTAAAGGTTGTTTCATGTCCAGAGGCACTTGAAGACAAGGAACACAAATCTTGTTTTTAGTGCTGTAGCAGGATTAAGAATACAGCTTACACTGGTCACAAACATAAAACTACTTACCGACTAATTCAGTGTGGCCTTTGGAGGAGCCATTTGGAAAACAACTTTACGATCTTCTAATAGGATTTAAGAGTTGACCTAAATCTCTGAAATCATGAATGAAAACTACTTTATATGTTACTTTCAAAATTGTCTTTATTAAATTTAGAAAACACCATTATGTTAACAGTTTCATAGCAACAGCGGGAAATAAAATGAAACTGTCCAAGAGAAAGGGGGCCTGTGCCAAGCCCTGAGTTAAAAACCAGTTTGTGTTGCGACTCATTCCTGCGCTCTGGCTCTCTGAAATCACCTGCTCAACTCCGGCATAGACTCTACACACAGAGAGACACAGCGTCAGTGCACAAGTCAACATCACAGCTCTAAAAGAAATAAGAAAACTTAGTAGACATCAGGTAGAAAAGTTGATTTGCAAAGTCACTTTTCAAGTCAAGGTGTTTCCTGCCAAAGAATACCGAGTATACCGAATATGCAACATTAACACGTAATTAGGTTGCCAAACTGTATCGGTATGTACTTGAGGGTCGGGGAGGAGTTTCTGCACAACTTTGAGGGGAGGGGCTTGGGGAAACATAGCAGTACAGATGTAGTCCGAGAGGAAGTGCAAACAAAGTCTATAGGGGCTTGTCTGAGGGCTGGGTGGGTGTAGCTTTATTGCCGCCCAGCCATTACGTGTCAAGGTGCCGAGAGCGGGGACTCTCTGGAGGGGGAGCCCGACAGGTCGTCAGGGGGGAACACTGTGAGTGTGCAGGCCCGGATGCCTCCCAGAGACTCGGGTAAGTCAAACACTTTGTGCCACTCATCTTTCTCCGGGTCGTACTTCTGTACTATTTCTACCATACAACGATTGTTCCACGAGTATCCTCCCACCACGTAAATCTTATTCTCAAACACAGCCACGCCCACGTCGCTCTGGCCGCGCAGCATGGCGGCGATAGGAGTCCACAAGTCCAGAGCCGGGGAGTAGTACTCGCAGCTGAGCACGTCATCATAGTCACTGGTGCCTCTGAAGTGGTTCCCTCCGATCACATAGAGCCGGTCCCCCACAGTGCACATGCAGTGCAGGCCGCGCACCGTCGTCATGGGCGCTTTCTGAGTCCATTTGTCCGCGTCAGGATCGAAGCACATCAGCTCCTTCTGGAAAGTGTCGTGAGTGATTCCCCCTGCAACGGAAGAAGAAGAGAATTACCCTCAAGAGCACGACAATCCTCCAGAGACAGATGAAGAAAACATTTCTTTTTTTTATTTTTATTTAGATTTTATTCCAGTTTTCCCACAACATTACACCAGACAGGCAAAAATAAATAAATAAATAATAATAATAATAGTTTTAAAAAACAAAAAATAAAATAAAATAAAAAGAAAAGTGAATAGTGATAATAATAATAACTAATAGAATTTATAAAACAAAATGGCAATGGGATGGGATGGGGGTAGGGGGGTGGGGATACAGTACAGAGTCCCAAAGTGAAAACATTTCTTAGTAAAAAGAATACATTTATTAGTAGTAGTTGCTTAAATGGTGTTTCAAAGTAAAGAACATTTACTCCTGAACCAGATGATCTTGAGTCCAGGCCTGGAAACTATAGTCCGCACCTTTCCAAAATACAGCAGGACAGTGGTTTAGACTGAAGGTTCAAACAAAAGGATCACTACAAAATTTACCCCAGGAAAATAATATGGAGTGATATGATATATTCATAAAATATTTCTGTTATTGTGGAGTCACTTCTCTTCTCAAAGGGCCAACCACACTGCTGTTGAGAATTGTGTTACACTGAAGCAACGTAACATTCTTTCAGTCTCTTTTGTGCAGGGTGAGATAATGCCGATGATGAGCAGTTACTAAAAAGAGGCACACATTACAAAGCACACGATTTTTAGACAACACAAAAATGCTATGCCAAAGTGTGGAGGAAAACGAGAAAAAATACAGGACATGTCTATAGGGAAGGCTTAAAATAAAAAAGAACGCAATCCCAGCATGCATTTGGGTTGGGTTCGCCCCCCCTCTCTCCTCCCCTCCAGGCAGAGAGCAACTCGGAGCAATGAAGAGTGGCAGGATCACTCTTTTTGCAGCTGCTAAGTGATGGTGTGCTGTCATTATTGTCCAAATACAGACTCAGATGTGGGAAGCTCAGTGTCTTGGACCGATCAAGTTCAACGACAGCGCCACGATCAGCGTCCCATATCCAAGAACTCCTCAGGACAAGTGTGCCATTAAACTGACGAGAAGAGCTGACGTCCAGTCTCTCTAATTCCTCTCAAGAGGCCTCTGCTGTTATTCAAGTCTGGACTCTGTGATACAGTGATGTCTGATCACCAGCCCGCGATCCCACAAAGTGTCATGAAGTCTGAGTGCGACACAGCTATTAGTCAAACTGACTGAAAAACTGGTCAGCTTTGTGAGACAAACAATGTGCTCAACATATTTGACTGTCCAGATTCAAGCCTGTTTTTTTTTTAATATATCAATAATCAATAGAAAGCATAATTTAATTTATTTCAAGCTTTCAAAAGAACAAAAAGCTACTATTTGGCTATGACCAAAAGCTACAATTTACAAAGTGTTACAAAACATCTGTGAATTTATAGGTTCATCTTTTAGGACAAATAGAGCTTAATGTCCACAGTCTTTGCACCAAACTAGATTAGCAACCACTAGTGATCTATGGAGCTCAACAGTCATGCCCACCTCTCCGGTTCTGGTAGTAAAATTATAAATAAATAAAACATTTTTCCCATAGACTTTTTGAAAATAAAAGAAAAATAAATAGAAATAATAATAAGCATTTGAAGATTTGTTTGGGGCTAGTCAACTGCATAGTAACAAATAATCATGAGACATATAGTTTTCTGGAACTTTATAAAGGATAAAATTTTACTGTATCTTAAGCTTTAAAGATAATTTTTGGGTTCATTATAACCATGTCATGGGCATAAGTTACATCACATTGCTGGTTTGCCTCCGTAGTTAAACTAATATTTTCATTTTTCAAAGAGTTTATGAAAGTGAGTGTTGAGCTCCATATGTCACGTTAAAGTTGCAGAGAATTGACCTTTTAAACTGTGATCCGTTTGACCTCTGGCCTCGGAGCTGCAGGACACGCAGGACCCGGAGGAGGCCACAGAGGATAGACTCAGGTGAGGCACAGAGGGCCGCTCAGCAATTTAAAGAAATACGTCCAGAGCCTCATATTCGTCTGACTTCACACCGTTACAAACCACTGTACCGTCTTTAGACTCCAGAAGGAAGTGTCAGAAAATGGCAGGACCATTTTTACAGAGTTTTTTGTCATTTACTTTAAAACTCAATATCAAAATGTCCTCTAGGAAATACAGCAACATAATCACATCAGCCTGTTAAGTGACTGACACAACTAACAAACAATGAAATAGAACTGTTTCTTACTTTAAACCATCAGGTAGATGACTACCAATGAAATCTTTTCTGCGATGAGCACTCCTGGAATGAGGGATTACACCGATTTAAACCATCAATCACAATCGATCATAATCTCGATGAATTAAGAGTTTGAGATTGAACATTTATGAGAGTTAATTTGAGTTATTAAAAAAGTCAAGGATTTTAAGTCTAATGCACCTTTTTATTTGCCAACAACGTATAATTTATTTAATTTTAAATTGCAGAAAGGCCGATGGGGCCAGGGAGGATTTGAGTCTCATTACACAAATGCTTTTAATTGTGAGCCTGCAGCTTGTGTGTGCAGATGTTAATCTCTGGTCCAGTCTGTACTGTGCTCTGTTGAGCTGAGTGCGTTTGTCAGGTTGATGGGGCTGACGGGATTCCTTCAGACAGCTCAGCAGCGCGGCCCGACCACCGTGAGCTGATCCACAGTGACAGACGCATAGGCAGAGCACTTCTGCATGGGTCACCTTGTACAGGACCCCAGCCCTGGAGACCGCATCGCTCAGGTTAATATAGAAAATAATGTAGGCAATATAAAATGTTAAAGAACCAAACTGAACAGGTTTCGTTAAGACCTATGAGCTTTTTTTTGCTACACTTTCATTAGTGGACATTAAGTGTGGAAGCAATACTCGATTAAAAAGAGTTAACCAAACATTTCATTTATTAAAAAGCACATTTACAGTTTATGTTTCATGTGCTACCCCATTATCTTTAATCATCAATTATATCATAGTTTTCTGCAGCGAGAGTTAGATTTAGGCTTGGCCTCGGCTCCACACATTGAGCTCATGACATCGTGTCAGTGCTTTTAGCAGCTACACTGCGGTCACTTATAAAGCTTGTCGGCAGCTCAAGTGAAAAGAGCGAAACATGAGTCCAACAACAAAGGAGTCCATTAGAAACAGCAGAAAAGCCCAGAATCAGTGTGAGGCAGCGCAGAGTGAGGCCTGGAGCAGGAGGCACTGGAACAGCTGGCACGCAGCAGATTAGCTCAGATGCAGCTACTTCCTTATTCACCATGTGAGTTTATTTATTTTTAAAATGTGAAAATGAGGCTTTCATCTTTTCTACGTTGGTGGATTGTGTGGTCCCAAGTAAACACTAAATCCCTGTGCATTCTCCTGCCAAATGCAATATTAGTTCACCAAAACAAGGCAGAGGTGAATGAAATTGATAATTAAGGCCGACTTCAGTGAGTTACTTACAATATGAATATCCATTGGAACCGTGTTCATCAACTTATAAACAGGCAAATATTTTAAAACAATCTAAAGTGTCGTGTGTTAAATGGGTTCTAAAATGTACCACGTCCTGTAAATGTGCACCAACTACAATGAACTGAAATTCAACTTTGCATTATATTAATTTTAAGTATTTGCAAAGTTAAAATGTTTCTTTTTAATACAATGGACCCTACCCTGAAATACTACCAGACTGCATAGCTTTCAGCCATCCATATTCAAACAAATATGACATAAGCTGCTAAAATATACTGTAGCGTTTTGCAAACACAAAAATCAAAGCACATAATCTTTTCATTGGCAGTCATGTAGCCGTTAAAGTCCAATTTGAGAGCAATTTTCCCTCATAAAAGAACAGGAAACATGAGTGACACTCACATCTCGACAGACAAAGGTTTCATGAGTAATGAGACTGATGGATTAAGAAATAACTGTAGGGTCTGTGTGCGCAGCATGGAGCAGCTTGAAAGGACAAGATCTGAGTAAAAAGATTAAAGCCTCCTAGAAAGAGGAAAGAAATTTGATGATTTTAATGGAACAAAACGATGATTCGAATCTAAATGAGGACATTACCAGGTGAAATTATGACATTTCACCAGTTATGGAATGAAATAGTTACATCAGCTGAGAATAATAGATTTAAAGCATTCCCTGCACTTCATATAAATATTTTAAATCACATTCATGTTTATAAGAGTGTGTGCGCCAAACTGGATCATACTCAAAGAAAAAAGGTAAATGTGACTTTCTTTGGAGCCATTTGCTCAACACAAACTGAAATAAAGTTGTTTTCTATCATCAATGCTACTCCTTTGCAGCGCATCAATAATGTGGCTGGTTGTAACAATAGAGCAGAGGGCCACGACAGATTAACACAAGCCTTTTGTGCTCACCTCCTACACAGCCTCTAGTCTCCTTCTCGTCTCCTGCCTCCTATCTTCCCCCCGCCCTTCTCTACGGAGCATTGCACTGGATTAGTCACACTCTGAAACTAGGGCTCATCTCCATAACGCTGGATTTTGGTTCAATCCTAAAAGTGAACAAGGACTGAGGAGGCAGCGACAAAGCAGGGAATAGTTTTATTGTCTAGTCATGGGCCCACGAGTCACCGCTTTACCTGGAGTCACCTGCATTCGACCAAGACTCTGGGTGTGTCTGCAAAGTTCTTAAAGTAAATATTCATTGACAGTCTTTCTTGGAATAGGTCATAGTATGTACAAGTATGTATTGTTGTGTATTTTTGAACTTTGATAAAGGTTCATGCTGTCTAACGAACTACAAGAGCTGCAACACACATAAAATACACACAAATAAGATGGTGGGACAAGACATTTAAATTTGAGAGACTGAAACTAACAATTATTTTAGCACTCGACAAGTCAGTGTTTATTTTGTCGCTTGGTTGATTAGTCAAGTCATCCTTTCAAGGAGATTTTTAAAATACATTTTGAACCAGATGAAGGTTGAAACAGGGCTGCAATTATGGAAAAAATATTTGGTTCATGATTGAAATCACGATTATTTTAAGTTCGAATTATTCTGTAAAGAAAGTATATAGTATTTTTCAGACTATAAGTCGCACTTCCATAGTTTGGCTGGTCCTGCGACTTATACTCAGGTGCGACTTATATATATTAAAATATATAATTTCACATGTTCTTAAATGTTAATTCACACCAACCGACATGACCAAGGACCAAACATTACCTTAAATGCGACTTAATAGTCCAGTGAGTCTTATACATGTTTTTTTCTTCTTCATAATGCAGTTTTTGATGCGACTTATAGTCCGAAAAATATGGAATATATTTTATTAGAAATGTTTTCGAAAAGTGCCTTTGCTTCAGGATTTGAGTGGCAAAGGGAATAAACTCATAACTCTGAACAGAACGTAATTAATTGTACTTTTTTGTAACTGAACAGAAATAGTAACAATTGAAATCACTATTAACTGTACGATTAATTGTACAGCGCTAGGTTGAATAGAATAGGACTGGAAAACGTGGGGAAAATATCTAATTGCATTTTTCTGACCAGTATTGCGATTGCGATTAGATTTGCAATGTATGTGTTAATAATCGGATTCTGTTCAAAGTTCATATTTAAAAGTGTCCAGGAGAATTGACAAAAAGTCCTTTATGAACTGACAAACTTATAAAAAAATCACACGTATTACAAACATCTTTGTACAGATCTAAACAATAGGGTTTGCAGTTTTTATGCAGAACAAAACTGAATACTTTGTTGTTTGTGGAGGAAATTATATAACATTAAAAACTGCAACTTTTACGATTTGGTAATTGCGATTCCGTTTGCAATTAATTGTGCAGCCCTATTCTAGAATATTTACAAACTATGTGTATTATTGATTTAAAAAATCTTTGTTTGTGTTTTGGATGTATCTGTATAATCCAGATAACAATCATCAAAATAAGTCACAATTAGTTGATTAATCATTGCAGCCCTAATAGAGACAACCCATTTCAGGATCTAAAATGATTCTCCACATCTAGGGGGCATCTAAGTCCTCTGCGACAGAATCTTCCCCCTGTTTTAACACATGACCTGAAGTCTGAATGCGGTGAGTCATGGAGATGATGCACAGCTCATGCACTGAGAATATTATGAGATTTGGCTGTTGAGGTAGAATTTAAACTGTCTATCAAATGTAAAATTATATATAAATAGCATTTCTACTTTAATCTAAGTGTGAATTTCATTTGAGAAAGGGAATACGTCTGGTTGCACATACCTGAAATGTACATGTAGCCGCCATAAACAGTCCCGGCGTGGCCATAGTGAGGCTCGTTCATTTTGGCAACGTAAGTCCATTCGTTTGTCCTGGGGTTGTAGCACTCCACAGTAGCTTAAAGAAAGAGGCGAGGGAAAAAAGAAGACAGCATTAACCAAAAGTAGGTCGAGACACAGCTAAGGAGGACAAACAGCGGCAAATAAGGCCTTGGAGGGTCTCAGCGTGGGAGCGAACACACACTTGAATACTGCCCCACCAGGCGCACAGAGCTGGGGCTGCACAGGAAATAAGGAGATGGGGAAAGAGATGGGGGCATCCTTTATCTTACAGCCCCAGTGGATCCCTTCACCTAATCCAGGAAACACAGGCGCGGCAGAACACAGGAGTGATGTTCATTGGGAGTAATTGGTGGATACGTGACCTCCTCAACAAGCAGGGAGCAAGTTCTTCAGGTTTGTGTGTTTAGGCAGCAAGAGGAGACTTTTGAAACAACTACCCATTGTTTTTAAATTGTGAACTTGCTGCTTCTAGAGAAAGTTTTTGAAGTTATTGTTTGGGCTGTAGTCGACTAAATAAATTATTAGTGGACTATAGAGATGGGCATTGAAATTTAGTTAAAAAAGTGAATGTTGTTTATGAAAACAGGGAAATTGGAATATCAAGTTTATCGTTTATAGAAAACATGTAAACATAAAGTACTGATTAAAATGAAAAAAGTGATGTTGTAAGCTTTCAAATAAGGTGAAATCTTTGCACAATTGTAATTTTACAGGCATTTCACATTTGTCTGATAATTAAACCTCAACCAACACAGTTAGAGTGTAAATAATATTGTCTGAATATTGTTATCCTGGCACTTCAAAATCTCCCATCCACAGTCGACAGAAGACGTGCCTTATGCAACGATTATTCGACTAAAAGGGGCCAAGTGTTGCTGGCAGAAGCTCTCAAAACCGTGAAGTATTTCTATGATCTGATCAAATATCTGACCTAAACTGCACTACCAAGATCACAGGCTCTCAGGATAACCTGCAAAAGCAAATACTTGAACACAAAAGTATTAGTAAACTAAGGCATACACATGTAAAAAGGGTAAAATAAACTCCCAATTTATTCCCAAATTCTTATGGCTTCAGTAGAAAATGTTTTTTGCAGAAACCATTGAACGATAATTTTTAAAATTAATGTTATTCTTTTTTTAAAATCTCATTATTCATGATTTATTATTCATCTATCAAAGTGCCCGGGGGCAAAGTGGGAAACTCGCAGCACACAATCATAAAAACATTTACACATTTAAATAAAATAAATTTAAAAACTACATTTATCGACTTAACGACCAAACGCTCTAGGTTCTAGGTTATTATACTGCTATTCTATCAAAAGTAGGTATATTTTGTATACTATCCACTAATTTTTAAATCCATCTCCATTTTTTTAACCCACCGTGCCTGTCTAATTAAAAAAAAAATCATTTGAAAACGTGTAAAAAATCTAAAAAACAAAAACAAGGTACAATGTATGGTGTTAGAGTAATCATGCTGTATCTCATAAATATTCTACAGTCGTCAAATATTATTTATGAATATGACATTTTTTATTTAAGTGTCATGTTGGTAAAATCCCACCGCCTCTCTGTGTAATATATATACAGCCTGTGAAGTGAAGGAGGACTCCAGTGAATAGAATGATTTGGTATTTAACAGTAGCACGTCCCACTCAGGGCTGTGAGCAGGTCCCGGGACAGCTGGGTAAATCACAGCGGGGAAAAAGAGCTGCTCTTTGCTTGCTCAACAACTCTCATCAAAGTCACCTTGAGGATGCACATAATCTAGCAGATGCTGAACGGCTTGTCTTACAGATAAGACAATGAATTATACGCTGAGGCGGTAATAACATGGGCAAGGCAGGCACACCCAAGCAAGTCCAAGTATATCTGGAGAAATTACTGGTTAAATGAAACTAAAAGAAAGCAAGCGTGAAGCTCATGGTGACAATGTAATAAAAAATCTTTAAATACACCTTTAAAGATTCAAAGTCTGTGCATTTTTTATAATCTTGGCTTTGAGACTCAACAATAAAACCCCACCCATTGTACGCCCAGCACAGAACAAACAAACAATGGAGGGGCAGGGCATTTCAGAAAAAAGAAACAACTTCAAGGCAAAACCACACGCAGCAGCACAGGGCAGTAAAGCTAAAAACAGACAGTTGTGTAGACGCAGCCAATGACTGGGGTGTATTTTGGTCTAATTATATCCCAGAGGACCAGACTGTGTCCATGGCTCTTACGCACTGGTCTTAAATACTGGGTGGCACCGCACTGTGGGTCACTACTACAGAGCCCACACCGGCTACACAGCCTCAACAAAGAAATATCTTCTAAATATATATCCGACGCCAATGGAGAGGAGAGCTCCACGCAAATGTTAAGTTCAGATTGAGTAAATGGCTTATCATCATCAGTATTGTGGTTAGGAATGTCACGATATTGAGATGTTAGAGTCAGCTACATAAAAGGACTGTACATTTAGGTGTACGTTTTGGAGAACAGATTGAATTGAAATTATGTCATTTTAATTCTAAAATACTCACGACTCACTTCTTAAAATTCTCTAAATAATTACAAGTATTCATTAACCAAATAATCTTGACATCTCTAATATGAGTAAGCGCACTGACAACATGCTATTATTATTTTATTTGAAGGGTGCATATAATGTGTTATCGTGCTGGGCAATTAATCAAAATATTGAGAGATCGAGATTCAGTGATGTCAAATCACTTTGTGGTTGGGGAATCAAGAGGTCTACAGCCAATACTGTCAGTAAAAACAATTAGGTCAGAGGTTAGACTTAGGAAAAATAAATGATTATTTTTGTATTAAATGGCACAGATGAAATCATTACCTAAAGCTATTTTTATTTTGTTTTTGAAAATTGGATCAAACATTTGATAATGTTGCAAATACAGAGTGTATATCTTGGATATTCACACAAATTTGGGCCGTTTAAACACTTGATCCTTCCCCATGTCTTCGTGTTGGCACATTATATACTATCGGCATTTGCTCTTGTAATTGCTGAACAGTGGGAGAAAGAGCGCTGTTCTCCATTAAAATGTATGGATTGTTTCATCCACGGTGGTACATTAATGGACGTTCCCTCCGATGCCTACTGTATCTATCGTTGTGTTATTCCAGTCTGCTAAGAGCATTAAAAAAAAAAAAGATAATGTAAATATTTTGGAGTCATACTACATGTTAGGACTTCACTAACATAACCGATAACAGATAATACTGTATTAAGTATAGTTTATGTGGCATATGTCCTTGCTTTCTACAGCTGTATAATTATTTCCCTGCCATTTCTTGACATTTCAAAAAGGTATTAATGACTCATACATTTTTAATAAAAGGCTTTAAAGGATGAGTCTAAAACAAAGGCGCCGGGCGTTGCCTTACCGAGCTCCCCAGCGGCGTTCCTGCCCCCCACGGCGTAGAGGTGTCCCTTGAGTGCACTGAGGTGGAAGAAGGTGCGCTTCTCGTTAAGGCACGCCACCTGCATCCACTTGTTGTAGCGCGGGTCGTAGCGGAACACCGTATCCACCGCCGTCTTGCCTTTGGTGTCGTAGTTACTTTGGCCGCCCACGACATACAGGAAATTCCCGATCACTGCGATGCCGTGCTGGTACCGCGGCGCGTCCATCGGTGCCAGGGCTTTCCACTCGTGAGCCTTTTCGTCAAACAACCGCAGCTCTTTGCTCACGACCAGCTGCTGACGCAAGACCCCGCCCAGAGTGACCAGGTGGGCACTGTCTGAGCGGATGGCTGTCCTTTCTGACTGCATGACCGGCTGCATGTAGGGCATCATTTGGTAGTTGCTAGCTTCCAGCAGGAGGTTGACGCAAGTGTTGTCTGTGCGCATAAAGTCTACAGTCTGAACGTGGTTGATGAGCTCTTGTGGGTTCATGAGGGGGAATCGGATGTTCTTCATGAGTTTGGAGGCGTAGTCCATTCTGCCGTCCTCGAAGCGGAGCCAGCGACACGCAGCTTTGAACAGGTCCAATTCGCTGCAGTGTTTTAAACTGTTGCTCGACAATACAAAAGCCAAACGTTCAAAGGGTAACTTCACAAACTCTCCCGTGCCGAGCAACGAGGGAAAGTTTTTCAAAATGAAGTTGTTGACGTATTTGTCCACTTCGGTGAGGTTGTACGTGTTGGCGATGCGTCCGACCTCCACACAATTGTCGAGAGAGACCTGGAAAATAGACGGATGTCGTCAAAAAATGTCTAATCCTGAACTTAATGTTTTCAAATGAGATGCAGGCACAGAGGAACAGGAGCATAAAATAAACACATTTTAAAATCAGTGATAATTGTCAAGCTAAGAACTAAAAATCAGTTTCTATGAAGGCTTTCACATCACACATGAAATTACATTTTGCGCCTGCACGGTGCACGGTGGCAGAGCGGCTAGAGCTTCTGCCTCTCAATAAGGAGATTGTGAGTTCGGATCCCAGACCAGACCAACATCACACGATCTCTCTGGGTGGAGTCTGTATGTCCCCCCCGTGTTACCGTGGGTTCTCTCCGGGTTCTCCGGCTTCCTCCCACCGTCCAAAGACATGACTGTGTAGGTTAATTGGTAACTCTAAATTGAGTGAATGAATGTGAGAGTGAATGGTTGTCTGTAGGTGTTTGTGTCCCTACGACGAGTTGGCCACCGTCCAGGGTGTACCCCGCTTAAGGCCCAAAGTCACTGGGATAGACTCCAGTTACCCGCGACCCCGGGAACGGGAATAAGCGGTAGTAAATGAATTGTAGTTTTCCTTTGAGCTTTTCTGATAAACTCTTAGCGTAATCCAATGTTGACTTTTGAGATTATACAGGTTATTGCCTGTAAATTCTTTCAGCATTTTATTGCGAATTTTATGCTGAAAAAACTCAAAAAAATCTAAATAGAAAAAATATGACCTGCAACATTTGAAGAGCAGAAACGCATATATAAAAAATAGTTTCAGAGTACTGGGAATACTGCATTTTCACATAACTTACCTTTAGGCCGAGCAACTGTTGATGTAGGACAGTTCACTGACTGATATAGCTTTATGTGTCATTAATAAAACAATGGTAACATGTGGATTAGGGATGGCAACAATCAATATCGGTTAATCGGTTTCTGAGTATCCCCATAATGATGATCAGACGATATTATGTCAATCCATTACAAAAACGTTGTCTTTACACATATTAGTGGAGGTTTAATTAGACAAATTCGAAACATTTCTAAAATGAAACCCAAAAGTGTAGAAATATCACCATAAACTCTTATCTGAAAGTTTACAATATAACTTTTTTCCATTTTTATTGTTAATCAGCCCTTGTAGCATTTTTTACAATAAACGATATGCTAAATTTTAAATTTATTTCATTTTCAGTACAACATTCACAATATTATTACAATTTTAATGTATTACATGTGTGCACGGTTGAAATGAACAATGAAATAAATAAATGGATAACATTTCAATATTATGCCCACCTCTAATAATGTGATAATAATTCAGGCCATATTATAATGGAAAGGACTCAAAAATAATAATTGTGAGAATTATAGAAGCAAAATAAGTCATTTCAAGTCAATCTATACCTAAAAAGTTCACAAAAATATATAGTGGGTTTAATCAAGCCGTTTATATGTAACTTTATTTTATCATTCAGAAAGTTTGATTTCATAAAGGTTTCTTTCTAAAATCTATTTAAAAATGTGAATGAGACTGAATTGAGGATTTCATAGTTAATGACTCTTTCTACTTTGTAATGTTTAACTGTTTTCATTCTATGATTTATTTAATGGATTTTTTGTTACATTTTGTTTTAATTTATGATCTCGTGACACCTTCAACATAGACACACTTCATTCATGCAATGTCCTTACCCCGGATATAAGAAAAACCTTGCAAAAATCCAGCACGGGGAGGATTTGGAGAAAGCTAGCGGCCTCCAGCGTGTCCTGTAGATTTTCCATGTTCAGCGACAACTTTGCCGTGTAGATAAAGTCAATGATCTTCTTCAGGCCTATTCTGTTCACCCCGTGGAGCTTGATGCACATTAAATCCTGCTCTTTCATCCCACCTGTGAGAGCAGAGAGTTGGGAATAAGACGATTTTTAAAAGTGGTGGAGGAATGCGTCCGTAATCCTATTTGCCTGAGTGGTTCGCTAGCAGCCACTTCATCTGAGTTCAAGCGGCACAGAGTAAAGCTTACGTAACTGAACAAACTCAATTGGGCTTACAAGTAAAAAATACATTTGTTTTTATAAGTACAAGTGTAACAAAAGTTGTGCAAGGCTTGATGAAAACAACAGAAGGTCCTATAAACAATGCTCGTGGTTCTGTGTAAGCAAATCTCCGTTCTTCGTTCTTCTCTTCGCTATTGATCAGGTCAAGTTTTACAATCACACACACAAAACATTCAAAATGCCATATAATATTTATTTCAATACACATTTGATCATTTGTTTGATTTTAGTTGGCCTATTCACCGCCAATACCTGTCTGCAAGGTCAGAGCGTAAAAAACATCCAATTATTTCCGAATCACCTTTACAAAATGTTGCTAGAGTCATTTTTAATGCAATAAATGGAGCAACTCAAAAGGTAATCAACAACTCTCTTGGACGGCATTAAAATAAAGTAAAACGCAGAAATCCAAACTGTATTATTGCTCTCTAAAAGAAATCTGAACAGCACAACTTCTAATTATCTTGTGATATTTAGTTTAACATTAATTTAAAAATATTTCAACTGAATAGAAACTAGAGCTGCACAATTTGTGATAAATATTTTATTGAAAAGTGATTTTTTTTCCCTAAACTGTACTGCAATTGTGATTAGATTTGTGATTCATGTTTTAATAATAGGATCGTGTTCAAAGCTAACATTTTAAACATATCCAGGAGAATTAACTGAAGACTTTATCAAAATTTAAGACTGAAATATGGCTATATGAACTGACAGAGTTCATTGGAGCCTTGCAGTTAATTCTTTATGTAGTCACGTATTCAAAAGCCAAATGCATTTTACTGGAATCAAAATATTATTCCATCCCGCCTTCATAAAATTCACAAGACAATATTTCCATGAACATATCTGTTTTTACAGTCGAACTCCATGTATTGCAGACTATTGTGAAATACGGGGTTGTCAGATTTCATGCAGAATAAAACAGGATATTATGTCGTTTGTAGAGGAAATTATGGTTCTTTCAAAAATTGCAGCCTTTGTGATTCGCTGATTGCGTCCATTAAAACTGCGACTTCGATTAATTGCGCAGCCCTAATAGGAACGTGTGCAAAGAGTTGAGAGTGTCAGTGGGTTTATCAGGTAGCAACGAGCCACCTATATGAGATACACTCAACACAACAGTGAGGCCAACGGGCAGAACGCCACCGTGGGAGGTTCTCATGAGGCAAAACGACACTGACATAACGGGGACTGTATTAATGCACTGCAACATTCATGTATAAAATATATATAACGCTTTATATTACAAAGTGCAACTAAATTAAGGTTAAAATGTACGACGGTTTGTTTGTTGTGTAATGAGTTTGCACGGATCTAATGGCACTGACCTGTAAACATGGCTTTGAAATAGTCGGATGAGGAGGCCATCATGGCGCGGTGCACAGGGAACGCTTCGTCTCCGTCTCCTGCCACCAAAGTGACGTCACAGAGCAGGCCCTCTATCCTCAGCTGGTCGAATCCCTGAGGGGCAGAAGCAGAGGGAGCAGAGGCAGAGGGAGCAGAAGCAGAGGGAGCAGAAGCAAAGAGGGACAGAAGCAGAGGGGGCAGAAGCAAAGGGAAGCAGAGGTAGAGGGAGCAGAGGCAGAGGGGGCAGAAGCAGAGAGGGGCAGAAGCAGAGAGAGGCAGAAGCAGAGGGAGCAGAGGCAGAGGGGGCAGAAGCAGAGGGGGGCAGAAGCAGAGGGAGCAGAAGCAGAGGGACAGAAGCAGAGAGGGCAGAAGCAGAGGGGGGCAGAAGCAGAGGGGGGCAGAAGCAGAGGGGGCAGAAGCAGAGGGAGCAGAGGCAGAGGGGGCAGAGGCAGAGAGGGGCAGAAGCAGAGAGGGGCAGAAGCAGAGAGGGCAGAGGCAGAGGGGGACAGAAGCAAAGAGGGACAGAAGCAGAGAGGGCAGAAGCAGAGAGGGGCAGAAGCAGAGAGGGGCAGAAGCAGAGGGAGCAGAAGCAGAGGGAGCAGAAGCAGAGGGAGCAGAAGCAGAGGGAGCAGAAGCAGAGAGGGCAGAAGCAGAGAGGGGCAGAAGCAGAGAGGGGCAGAAGCAGAGAGGGCAGAAGCAGAGGGGGACAGAAGCAGAGAGGGACAGAAGCAGAGGGGGCAGAGGCAGAGGGGGCAGAAGCAGAGAGGGGCAGAAGCAGAGGGAGCAGAGGCAGAGGGGGCAGAAGCAGAGGGGGCAGAAGCAGAGAGGGGCAGAAGCAGAGGGGGACAGAAGCAGAGAGGGACAGAAGCAGAGGGGGCAGAAGCAGAGGGAGCAGAGGCAGAGGGGGCAGAAGCAGAGAGGGGCAGAAGCAGAGAGGGGCAGAAGCAGAGGGAGCAGAAGCAGAGGCAGAGGGGGCAGAAGCAGAGAGGGGCAGAAGCAGAGGGGGCAGAGGCAGAGAGGGGCAGAAGCAGAGAGGGGCAGAAGCAGAGAGGGGCAGAAGCAGAGGGAGCAGAAGCAGAGAGGGGCAGAAGCAGAGGGGGCAGAGGCAGAGGGGGACAGAAGCAGAGAGGGACAGAAGCAGAGAGGGGCAGAAGCAAAGGGAAGCAGAGGTAGAGAGGGGCAGAGGTAGAGGGGGTAGAAGCAGAGGGGCAGAGACACAGAGGTGTTAATTCAGTGTCAGCTATAGGACCTCCACAGGACATTTTTTCTACTTTTTCCTGTAAAAAATACGTAATATTTTTGCTTCTATTTTCCCTTCTGATTTATGTTGTATTGTATTGTATTGTATTGTATTGTGATTTATAAGGTGTTTTATGATTGTAAAGCCCTTTGAGGTAATTTTATAATTATGTGCTTTATAAATACATTTTGATTGATTGATTAACTTTTGAGAATGAACTGTGATAAATCAATAAACAATCAATTTCCCACAAGGAACAAGAATTAGCTTTAGCTCCTACAGAGACATGCTAAGAGTAATGAGAAGAGATTTAATTAGGGGGTGGGTGACACGGACACCAAAAATGAAGATCAATATTTTTTGGACTTTCCTGATAAAGATGGATTGATATAATATTGTGTGACAAACCGAAATGTGTTAAAACATGTCATTAATGTTAGTTGATGTTTCATTTTCAGAATAATGTGAAATGTTGGTGAAATTAATCACCCTTTCTATCATTACCCTTATTTACAAGTAAGCTTTTATTTATTTATTTTTTACAATAAACAATATACTCAATTGTCAAATTTCACCTATCTTCAAAACAACATTCACAACGTTATCTAAATTTTGATGGATTACCCACCTCTGAATGTAATTCAGGCATGGTTAACAGCAGGTATTTGTACAGACAAAAGCATTACAAGCTAAAGCTATGCCGCCATGTATCCACAGAGGAATAGTTAAAACAAAGACAGCAGTCCTTTTACTTTGATCGGTAAGGTTCCTGGTGGTGAGAAAGGCTCAGCTATTTGCCTCTGTGATGGATCCAGCTCCAGTGACTCTTTGGAGTCATATTCAGCACATTTGTTCACAGTTTAAGCTTGTGCCAAAGGCAGTCTACACATGATAAGTGCTGTGAGATTTTCATTTCCCCTTCAGCATCCTCACCTGCATATAGTGTTTTTAACACGTCCAGCTTGTGATTGTATTTTTTAGCAAAGACCTACATTATAATCTGCAAAGACCTACAGTATAATCTGTAATGCCTCTGTGTCTTGTGCTTGATTATTACACCTACTGAATATTGAGATTAAGATTGTTTAGCTATGGGCTTTGTGCAAGCTAAATGTTGTCCTCAGCTGATGCCAACCTTTATTAAAATGTAAAATGTAAAATATAACAAAAACTAATGTAAAAACTACATGGCTGTTTCTATTTATAGTGGTTTAGTTTCCTGTTTCAATTTGTTTTTATATTAATATTTATTTTGCCTCAGAATTAGCATTAGCATTGACCCACAAACACCTCCATTTTTAAATACAGAAGTCTCGTCTGGTAAAATAGTAAATCAAAGCACGATTTGTATTTAACTATTTATTCATTTTAACATGACTCTGTAAAAGCAGGACAGGAAATACTGACACTAACACTGAGCTAGCCGGGTGTCGTTCTCAGAGCCCACTAAGTGTATTGATGTATTGAAAGGGAACATCCCTCAGTCGTCAATATCAATATAATGCAAACAAAAACACCCCAGTAAATATGAGACTATTATGAATATGGTGTCCCTTAACCAGGGTGCTAAACCTACAATGTTGATTACACCACATTGTGTAAATATTGTTTTAAATGATAGCACAGTATTTGTTAATTAGCCCTGTTTGATTAGGTACACAAGCTAACTGTGTCTGTGGAGCGAGGGTTCAGCCGCCCTCGAAAATCATTATCATTTATTACCATTTATTATTACTGACTCCAAATGATTAATGAAGAGAAAAAAGGGCTAACACCCATTTATTTCCACAGAGAGAGTGACACGGGCCGACACTGCAGCAGCCACAGAGTCCAACGGCAGAACCAGCTGATGTAAACTTTATGCAAATGAGCGGCGACAGGCCCAGTGTGGATAACAGATCGATTTGCGTTTCAATATTGCACGCTATAAAAATCAGCAGTTTGTGTTGCATATATTTCGCTTATGGTAAAGTTCCTAAACCGATGCATGCGCTCAGACATTAGCATTTTTATAAGCCATTTGTAATACTTATTTATAGCTTTTATCAAAGAAAGGGCATTTCTTGTAGAAGGTCAGCGTCGTAATAGTAAGAGAATAATTTGAGTACAAACACATTTTCCTAAAAGTAGGTTATTAAATAAACCCTTAAGATATAAAAGAACAGTTTGAACTTAAGTCAGCAAGTTATAACTTTCATGTTGTGGCTCAAATCCCAAAAGAATACAGGATGGAGTAAGACATTTGCTAATATATTCAGTCTATAATGTATGCTGCCACAGGGCTTTTACATTATTTTGACTCAGAGGAGGTAAAAATGAAAAAGACTGTAGTTTCTTGATACGCGTAAAGCATAGATTAAGTTGGTGAGACTTTGAATCATAAAAACAAACATGGAGCAAGGAGACGAGAATCCTAATGACTGTCTCCAAGGCCCGCAGGTGAAAAACTGTGGACAGATCCATAAAACAACAAGAGACTAAACATTAATGCACTCAGAAAGGATATTAGATTCTCTCCTTTCCGTTTTATTTCTAGGATTTCAAAAGGAAACATTAAAGAAAACCTAGTAATATCAAGAAAAAGAACTGTCTTGGTTGAATCTATTTGAGAGTTGTAGGACAATGTGCCATTTCAATATTATTCTGCAGACAATAGATCACCTACATCTAATTCGTTTAGTCATTTTTACCCATTGAAAATACCTATGATGATCTGTGCTCACCTGAAGAACCACAGAGCTGTGCGTGTTGCTCGTGAAGAAGCGCGTGTTGCCGGTTTTTGAGGCCTGCAGGTGAGCAGAGATGCCCATATCGCCATAGCCCAGAGCCACTTTCATGTGCGCGTCGTCGTCCTCCACGAGGGATCTACAGCGAGAGAAGGAAGAGAAGTTTTACTCAAGGAAAAGTCTTAAAAACATGTGCATTGGTCTAATTTTAGCCACCCTGAAGTAGGACAAGAAGTTTTCAAAGTGACACTACTTAAAAGGACATATGGGGCAGTGTAGCCTAATTGTTGCAAAAATTGTCATCTAAAAGGTTGCAAGATGGATTTTTTTTTTTTTGTACACAGTGTAACCTTTTCCATAATGCCTTGAAGCAAACATATTTTTAAAGCGTTTCTTGTCCAGATGCGTCCTTGTTGTGCAGACATTACAATGAAGTTAGTGACTTTTGTGCCGACAACAACTAGAGAAACAACATGGACTGAACTAGGGCTGCACAATTAATCAAACTCGAATTTAAGTTGCAATGTGAATGGACAAAATTAGCACATCTCAATGGCTGCTGTTTTTGAAGTGCAAGATTTACCTTCAAACAACAAAATATCCTGTGTTTTTCTGTATAAAAACTACTGTGGTTTAGATTATAGGTTATAACATGTTCTGAAACAAGCGACAAAAACACGACTGAAAGGGGCAAAAACAACACTAAGTGACAAATGCTACTAAAAGAGACAAAAACGTAACAAAAATGGACAAAAACATTCTGAAACATGCAATTCTTTTATCAGTTTGTCAGTTAAACTTTCAGTCTTTTTGTCAAGTCTCCTGGTTGTATTTAAAATGTGAACACTGAACAAATTATAAATCGCAATAGCAATACTGGTCAGAAAAATCGCAATTGGATATTCTTCCCAAATCGTGCAGCTCTATACTGAACCCTCTGCTGGGAGACAGACCGTGGTGTGTGCAGCTAATAAAAGCATCTCCTCCTTGAGTGTGATTCAAGACCCATTGCTATGTTAATCCCGTGGTTTAAGACAATACAAACAAAATATGTTGAGGATTAAGTCGAGCTTGGAACTTGTGCGTGTGATGTAACGTGGTGCAAGCTGCTTGCTGCTGTGGAGAGAACGTACAGCGATGGGGAGTTTGAGTCAAAGCTCCAGGGGGCATCCTCTTGGGACGCAGAACATTTGGTGCACACTAAAACGACATCAGAGTGAAGCTCTTTCCACTCAGAATTATAAGTCTGAGAGTGAAGGCAGCCAAGCGTTAGTCATTTGTTAAAACAGTCTCCAAACATCTCATAAGTAAACACAGCGTGCTAATAGAAGGCTACTCTGCTCCTCTGGGTCTTCAGTCAAGTGTCCTGCATATTCATAGAAAAACAACCCCTCACCTTGGAGAGCTCGGATCAACAGTGAAAACTCTACAGTTAAAACAAGCAAGGTTACAGAGGCAGGCTCTATAGGGGAGAAAATTATGGAAAACATTTCACAGATACTACATGAAAATGTATATAATTGATTTATTTAGACTATATTTAAATTGCTATATTTAGACCTCTGGTCGAAATATACAAGAAAACATTTCCTTTAGTTAACTTTAAAACTAAGAGGAAGAGACTGTTAATAATCAAATTAACTGTCCCTCCATCCCACATGGCTGTGGGCGGGCCTTGTGCTTCATTACGATTAATCAAAAATATGATTCATAATATGTAGGGTTCACAAATGGCATGCGTAAAAAAAAAAAAAAAAAAAAAAAAAAAAAACAAGAAAAAAACATGCTTCTTTCTAATAGGTGAAGAAGTGAGGTCAGCAGCCAGGAATCAGTGCTGCAGGTTTGAACAGTTGACCTGTTTCTATCATAAGGCCATTCTACATTGATATTATAGTATAATTCCATTATAGAATATAATAGTTTAATATAAAAGTCTTTAAATATTTATTTCGTAAGACTCTGCCAATTAATATCACGAGATCAGAAACAGACGACGGTCGACCGGTGCTGTACTACTGTGAACAGATCCATACTGTATGTACCTGCCGGTATACAGAGCTTATTGATGTGATCTCTAGGCAACTGACTAAAGTTTTAGTAACAGATGAAGAGATTCTGACTGTGGCCTCACATAGAGGTTTACAAAGATCTATATATCCAAGTCTGAATGAACGTGGGCTTCAAACACTACAACTATCAGCACAGCGCTGTATGGAGATGACAGAGCAGTCAGCGAATGTGGCATCCAAGTTAAAAGAAATGAATTTTCCATTTCCAATGAAGATCAGTCCTGTTTTGATAAAATATTCTTTTTACAAAAAGCGTCTGGCTCAGCATCGCAGTAGATTTGTGCCTTTAAACGGTCTAAATGAGCTGGCAGCACTCGTCAGATGTGGAGACTAATGGGTTTGGGGGGATGTTTTATGTAATGAAGCAAGTCTGAGAAGGCACGCTTGATTTTTGATGTGGTAAGCAAAACAGTTTAGGTCAATTTTCAATTTATTTTATTGCATGCATAAACTTTTCAATTACACTAAACATGATGTGAAACAGCATGTGTAATCAGTTCTATAGCCCAGGGATTAGGCGTTAACAGAGATTTTGAGATGCTCCATTGTGAGGGACACTGCCACAATTATAGATTGAATTAAGAATATTTAATTGTGTGTGTTAAAGGCATCTTTTTTTTGTTCTGACTTACTTAGTGACCTGAGTAATTTCAATTTTAGATTAACCTAATCATTCTGACATCCCTACTCTAAGGTCTGACATCCCTACTCTAAGGTTTAACCGTTTTTTTCTTGATGATGCCCTGTCTCTCTCTCTCTAGTAGTTTTAGTAGCATAAAATGGCCTTTTAAATTTAGATTTTTACCAAAAGCAATGTCCATCAGCGCAGAATCGCAGCCACATCATATGTGTAGGCCCAGGGTACGTGGGTTAGGGTTTGGGCTCTTTTGGATGGATTAACAGAGTCGATCGTTCCTTTCAAATGCTGTAACAAGTTCTGAAGGACAAGGAAAGGAAGTGGCCACGGACATATAACAACAACTTTGAGACAGACTTTGGAGCGGCGGGTATGGAGCTGGACAGGGACACGTGGCTATGGACCAGGAGACTGAGTCAGGACTAGTCCAGAGGAGGATGGGTGAAGGACTATGACCACGGACACACGTATCTGGTACATTTACCCCGTCAGGTGGTAAGTCGGACAGGCAGCCAGCAGCGAGTGGGTTGTCCAAACCACAAAGGAGTGTTGGTGACTGCCGGAACGAAAAAAACAACAAAAAAGGAGGAAGAAAAAACAGCTACAGTATCGGCGTGTGTACACAGGGTTAGCTTTAGAAAGAAGCAATGCAGTTTGAACACTGGCTCAATACAACATTTATCTAAGCAGCATCATTATTCAGAAACTGTCTGCCACTGTTTTATGCCTTTCTTTATTGAATAATTTACAGATTAACAAATGTAATTAATTCATATTCACCATACATTTTACATTGTATTATGTGAGTGTGTTTCATGATTGTGTAACAGTAGTGCATTTAGAGTTGGAGGAAACATTTTTTAGGGCTGCAATAAACAGTTAATCAACAATTATTTTGGTAATCAACTAACCTAGAAATTACGCTTTCAGTTAACTGATTAGTAGTTTAGATCGTAAAAGGTCTGTAAATAAAGAGATTTTTACCAAATTTGGCCGAAATTAAACTAAAAAGAAGGCACTAGAGAACATCTTCATAGAGTATATTTAAAACAAAGTGCGTTTTTAAATAAATCGATTTGTTGCGATTAATTGATTAAAATGTTTCAGCCCTAAAAAATCTAATCTAAATTACAACCCACTTTGTATTTGTATTATATTTTACTGTTATTCATGACTAACTTTCTAATAAAATAGATGGAGAGACGAGTGAGGGGGGCTAAAAATAAGCCATGAAGTAGAGGTGACAATGCCTCCCGTCTCCTGATGCCGGCGAGCAGCTCAGAAACGTCGCTCGAGCCCTGACAGTTTAAGGGAGCTGAAGTCAACGCAGCCTCTTCACTGACACGGAAGGGTCTTAAAAGATTAAAGAGTATGTGGCGCCTCGTCGTGTTTAGCTGTGCATTGATAGAAACTTCATAAATTGTATCTATTTTGGTGCTTGAGACACAAGAGACCCGGGTCACGCTTTGTGAAGTTAAATACAGGGTTGTGCTGCCTGACACATTCTGCATTCACTTAATTCAATGACCGTTTCAAAATATATCTGTTTTTAAGTGAAATAACAAATAATTAAGTATATTAAGTGCAGCGTCAAACAACGTGACGTCATAGAGGAAAAGAAAGAAGTTGAAGCTGTGCTAAAAGTTCAACTATACCAAAATTTGATCTGGAAGTGCTCATGAAAATTTAAGGCGCTCAACATTCAAACTATTTTATTCATTACTCTGGAACTTGAGAGTGTGATTAAACATTTGTGGTGCTTTACAGTATGAAGTGAACTGAAGGCAATGGCAGGACGAGTACACAGACAATGAAGCAAGAACACAAAAAGAACATTATAGACCATGTCAATAATGCTCCAGACTTGAGAGAGATTCAGAGAACACGAGGTAGAAATGAGTGCAGGAGACACACAAAGCCAAAAGATGCACTAAATTTGATAAAGTCAAGTATAAACATGTTCAGTGTGGTGCACCAGGTAAAGAAATTGAGGAATGCAGTTTGGTTTTCTCTCGACAACAATAAAAAAAAAGAAGAGAAAAAGCAATATGTTTAAAACTGCTGCTCTATTTCACACAACGCTTTACATCTGAGATAGATATGGATGGACATATGTTCATTTCAGATCATATTGTGAATGCTCTTTTGAACATCTACACACGTTTTGTATAGAGTTTCTTGTTTATAGTACAAAATGTAACAAAAAGAGCTGGTTAAAAATAACAATGGAAAAAGTGGCTTTTAAATAAGGGTGTATGGTGATATTTCTGCACTTTTGTTTTTAGATATTTCACATCTGTCAGATGATTAAACTTCAACAAATAGTTGAAGACATGTTTTAACACGTTTCTGTTGGATCAACATATTTTCTATAATTATCAGGATACTCCAAAACAATATCGAGATTAAGGCTGCAATTAATGATTATTTCAGTAATCAATTAGTTTAACGATTATTCTTTCGATTAATTGATTTGTTGTTTAGAGCGCGACAAGGCCTGTGAATATGAGATTGTTACTACATTTTACCCAGATATAGGTGAAGTGAAGGCGTCTGAGGAAGTCCTGGTGGAGAATATTTACAGACTAAAGGGTGTTTTAATCAAAAATGCAAAATGTACACATTTTCAGTGCCATTTTTGTGATTCATGCTCTGTTAGAGTAATAAAACCTCTTCTCTAAGATCATGGCATGTTTTAGTTACTGAATATAAAATTACTAAATTAGTTGAGATTAATCTAATCTAATTGAGATATTCCTTTTTATCCATATTGCCCAGCCAACTGACAGATTTCAATTTTCTATTCATTTTTCCTTTCTTTCTTTCTTTTTTTTTTTTTTAAACAAAATGGCTTTCAGTATTGATTATCTGACCACAAACAATACTGACTTTTAACCCTTGCCATTTAACACAAAAAAGTAAAATTTCTTTCTCTGAAGAAAACTGATCATTAATGATTTAACATGACTCAATCTTGATTGATTAAAATTCAAGTAATTGCCCATCGACGATCTGAGCCACAGCCACTCAAGTATGCTGCATGTAAGTTGAACTTCTTGAGTTACACAATCAAGCTCTAGATGGACAAATACAACAATTGGTATTCTGCAGTTTGTATCTTGGCTGAAGAGACTTTTGTAAGAGTCGTAAAGCAAACAGCGCGTCCGGTGGTCACAGGTGAAGTGCCGTTCTCTGTTGTAATGATGCTTGACTGTGCTGCCCTCGCTCCGTCTGACCAGGTGTGACTAATGTCTAAAGAGCCCATTACTGATGAGGTCTCCTGACATTTTAAAAGCCACTGTAGCTCCACACGTCCACACCAATCTATAATAAACACTCAGATCACCGCTAATAAGCTTTAAACAGACGAGGACACTGGTTAAATATCTATAATGCAATCACGGTTGTCTTGAATTATAATCATGTCATAATTAGGGATGTCACAATATCACATTTTATGTCATGATTATTGTGAGAAGAAACATCATGATTTTACGATTATTCACGATTATTGGCATTAGGGCTGGGTTATATTAACAAAACGAATATCTTAATCCTTATTTGGAGTATTCCGATAATGCCATTCAGATGATACTATGTGTGATGATATTAGTCCGGTTTTAGTCTGTGTTTTAGTCCACTTTTAGACTAGTTTTAGTCCTGGTTTCTCTGTTTAAGTCCCTGCTTTACTTCCTGTTTTACTTCCTGCTTTAATCTAGTTTTAGTCCTGGTTTAGTCCCTGTTTTAGTCCTTGGTTCGGTCCCTGATTTACTCCGTGATTTAGTCCCTGTTAAGTCTTACTTTATTTCTGGTTTAGTCCTGGTTTAGTCTTTCCTGTCATTCCAAAAGAAATGTGTAAAAATGTGTCTTTTAATGTATTAATTGAGATTTAAGTGTCCGACAAATGTGAATGTACTGTAAAATTACCCACAAGAGTGCAGACATCACTTTATACTCTTGTTGGAAAGAACAACACTTTTATTTTTTAACAGTTGTACTTTTTTTTTTTAAACGCTATAAACGACTATATATTCAAAACAACATTCACATTTTTCAATATATTTTGACTAAACAACAGTGAAATCCTTTAATGCTTTCGTTCACAGGTTTAATGCATTGCCTTACCACAGTAGCGTTATGAAAAAGTAAAGATATCGTCGGAATTTTAAAAAGTACTTCACATGTTGTTTGACTTCTTTGGCGCATATGTTGAACTGAAATTACTCACTGTTGCTGCCTATAACGATAAACCGAACAATCTTGACGTCCCTAGCCATAATCAACAAGCGCATCCTGATTTAATACAAAATAAGACACATAAAGACAACATAAAGTTGCCAGAGAAGGATTGCATCAAAAGAACCAAAAAGAACAAGAATACGATACAGTGTGCCATGTATAAAATGTATGAAATATGACACGTTAAGCAAGCAGGGCGTGAACTGAACGCCTGGCTCGACGACTGGAGGATAAGATAAGATAAGATAAGATAAGAGATCCTTTATTTGTCCCACAATGGGGAAATTCCACTGTTGCAACACACAGTTTAGGACAGGAATGAAAGAAATAGGCGCATGCAATAAAATAGGATAAATAAACATGGTCATAAAAAATACAATATAAAGTATAAAGTGCACACTCTCATTTACAGTAAAAATGGTAACTAAAGTGGCTTAAGTGTATTGTTAAGTGACTATAGTGAGGTAAAAGTGTATTAATAGTATGATAAATTATATTGCACATGATTGTAGCGGGTGAATGACACATGTTCAGGGCTAACAGTGTTCATTGTAAAGTCTGACAGCAGCAGGAAGGAAAGACCTGCGAAACCTCTCCTTCACACAGCGAGGGTGAATCAGTCTGTCACTGAAGCTGCTCTCCAGGGCAGACAGAGCGTCCTGCAGGGGGTGGGACTCATGGTCCAGCATAGACGTGAGTTTAGCCAGGACCCTTCTGTCCCCCACCTCACGCACTGAGTCCAGAGCACAGCCCAGGACGGAGCTGGACTTCTTGATGACCTTGTCCAGCTTCTTCCTCTCCCTCTCTGTGATGCTGCTGCTCCAGCAGACCACACACTGCACAGGACGGCTGATGCCACCACAGAGTCGTAGAAGGTCCTCAGGAGAGGCCCTGACACTCCAAAAGACCTGAGTCTCCTCAGGAGGTAGAGCCGACTCTGACTCTTCCTGTACAGTGCGTCTGTGTTATGAGTCCAGTCCAGTTTGTGGTTCAGATGAACACCCAGGTACTTGTATGAGTCCACTCTCTCAATGTCCCTTCCCTGGATGTTCACTGGTGAGGGGGCAGTGGAGTGGCGTCTGCGGAAGTCCACCAGCATCTCCTTGGTCTTTCCCGCGTTGATGAGGAGGTGGTTCTGCTGACACCAGTCCACAAAGTCCTGCGTTACTCCTCTGTACTCTGCGTCATCGTCGTCCGTGATGAGTCCGATGATGGCAGAGTCGTCAGAGAACTGAGATGTGTCAACGCTGGAGAGAATACTGTCAGTGCGATCCAAATGAGCGGTGAGGCGTGGCACTACGTACGGAGGATTTTGTCAGATTAAACATTAATTGGGAGACTTTCACAATGTATACAGTATTGCACCTCACTTCACTATTGTACGATGTTAACCAACAATAAATCTTTCAACTTAAAACACCATTAGAAAAGGTGAAAAGCGTTTATACACTACATACATTTTTATGTATTGTGGTGAATGTTTGTTCCATTTGGGCGCAAACAACATCTTTCTGAAACCTTGAGCATAGAGCTTTGCAACTTCCTGTAGCTACTAAGATATTAAAAACTAATTTGTGATCCAGATGGTGTTTATAGTAAAAATAAACATCTGAAAAAGTCTTGTATAAATCTTGACCTTGGTGAAAATGCCAGCAAAATCTTGTTTTTTTTCTTAATTTATTTTTTTGTCAACTACCCGATAAAAGGAAACTATTATTTCTAGTCATGTCAACATTTCTGGGATGAATCAGATCAGTTTGTTCTGCAAAACGACAAATAAAATGGATTCCTGGACTTTTATTTTTTAGTTTATTATTATTATTATCACATTTTTAATTAAATTAGCTTCAGCTTTTTATAAAGGAATTGTCAACAAATGTCCAAAGTAGTGTCAATCAGTCAATACCTCCAGACACCAGCTTTACTCCTCCTAATATTCACCAAAGAAAATCTAGACGGGATTTAACCTAATATTAATCAGTGCAGAGCTTGTTACCATTTCCAATTAGAGTAAATCAGACAGTGTCAGCTTCATGAAAAGTCCAGCCATTTGATTGTGCGCCAAAGAATCTGAATCAGAAATGTCAGTAAGCAAAATTCACAAACATAGAAAACTGCTTTGGTGCAACATAGAAACAATGAATAAAATAGTAGCAAAATATATAAAAGAAGGCATGCATAAAATTAAGAATAAAATAAAATAAAATATAACAGACTATATACAGAAATTTATAGTTGGATAGACAGTAATGCAAATGTAGCAGTGCAAACAGATAGCTCTTTTATTATATTATTGTTAAAGTGACAGGTGTTATAAAGTGTTCATGAGTCCAACAGCAGAGGGAAAGAAGCCATTCTTGTGGCGGGAGGTTCTGGTCCGGATGGACTGTCGCCTCCTGCCCGAGGGGAGTGGCTCAAATAGTTTGTGTCCAGGTGAGAAGGGTCAGCTGTGATCCGACCTGCTCGTCCCAGAGTCCTGGAGATGTACAGGTCCTGGACAGATGGGAGGCTGCAGCCGATCACCTTCTCAGCAGAGCGCACAATGCGCTGTAGTCTCGGTTTGTCCCTGGCTGTGGCTCCTGTACCACACAGTGATGGAGGAGGTGAGGATGGACCACATGGTGATGGAGGAGATGAGGATGGTGATGGAGGAGATGAGGATGGACTCGATGATGGCCGTGTAGAACTGCACCATCATCTGCGCCGGCAGATTGGCGTTCCTCAGCTGCAGCAGGAAGTACATCCTCTGCTGGGCCTGACTGATGATGGAGCTGATGGTCGGCTCCCACTTGAGGTCCTGAGTGATGGTGGTGCCAAGGAAGCGGAAAGAGTCCATGTTGGTGATGAGAGAGTCTGTCAGGGTGAGGGGGGGCAGGGGGGCTGAGACTTTCCTGAAGTCCACGATCATCTCCACTGTCTTCTGGGCGTTGAGCTCCAGGTTGTTGCCGCTGCACCAGGACACCAGTCGGTCCACAGTCTCCTGTAGGCAGACTCATTGCCGTCTGAGATAAGTCTGATGAGGGTCGTCTGCAAACTTGATCAGTTTTACAGAGTTGTGGCTGGAGGTGCAGCAGTTGTTGTCACAGGGAGAAGAGCAGAGGAGAAAGTACACAGCCCTGTGGAGATCCTGTGATGAGTCTCAGTGTCTGAGACATTCTTCCCCAGACGCAAAGGGTTCAGAAACAGCTTCAGTTTGAAATTAGGCTAATTTTAGTCAGGAGTTTTAGGAAAAATCTTGGCATCCTTCGTTAACAATTCAAATTCGTAATATCCTCAAAAAGTTATTCTGACCTGACCTGAAAAAGACTTGACACACGCTTTGGTTTCTACTCTCTAAATGAAAACAAATAATCCTGTCCTAACGGAGTAACGAGAACAAAAAGGCAAGACAAATTTCAAGGTGCACGTTTTTTTTTATATTTACTGTTTGAGAAGAGGCGTGTGAACTGCAGTGACCAGAGGCAGACGTGAGCCGGCGATGGGGACTTTAATATCGCTAGGACAAACAATGACGCTCCATCTCATCTGAAATGTTTGGTAAGATTATTACTGCAGGTCGTCCATTTCATTTCACAAAAAGTAGTCAATATCTGGGTCAACTGTTGCACAATGAGCATAACTGAGGAGGAAGGCCAGGCAAAACAACATAATCTATAATTAAAATTGCAAGAAATCTACATTAAGAGTGAGAAATTACACATTTTCACTACCTTTGCTTAACTGTTTGATTCCAATTAACACAGAGCAAAATGTAACACTTCAGAATAACTTCATGGCGCTATTATTAACCATGAACATAACAAACTCTCACACCTGACTTAACTCCCTGGTTCAAAAGGTTGAGTCTATGCTGCAACTAACAATTATTTTACAAATGAACAAATCTACCCGTTATTCTTTTGATAATTGATTAGTTGTTTAGATTGAAAAAGGCCTATGGAATTCAGATTTAACAAAATGTGATCCAGATGGAGCTAAAGTATTGTTGCTTGATTCAGTCTTGATAGAGAATAATTATAGACAAAGCAGTTTTTTTATTACAAATACTAAATGTAGACATTTTCTGAGCCATTTTATGTGATTCTTGCTTTGTCTGAGTGATAAAACCTGTTCTCTCAGCACAGGGTATATTTTTGATATTTTTGTATATATGTAAAGTAGAGTAGTAGTAAAACTTCAAACTTTATTATTTTAATACTAAGAAATAAACACTATTCTCGATAAAATTTCAATAGCACAAACATAATTTACCTGGGTTTAAAAGGTTTTTGACAATTGGCCAACATAATAGTATAGTATTTATTTTTCAAGCATTGCGGTCTTGTCAAGCCTAAGATTCCAAAGCTGTTCAGAAAAATGAGTATCTCGTTGCGATACTAGTTTTCGTATCAATTAGTACATGATTTTTGATACTTTTGACAAACCTAATATAGTCCAGATACCGATTATTCAATTACTGAATTAACAATTATCTCAATAATCATTTAATTTCAAATCAATTAATTGATTAACTTCCTAAATTCCCGGTAGAACGTTTTGACTCTTGATTCAAAAAACTCAACAGCTTTCAGCTCTAATTTAAACTCTTCTCTCTTAAAATCTTTTGAGTTTAAATTTTCTGTTATGGGCTGTCGGGATAAGAAAGTACGAAACTGTTTCTCAAAATGTCCAAAATGGCTACTAAATGGTACTGTAAGATCCATTCGTCACATATCCAGATTTGGTATTTATTGTTTTGTTAATTAACCCAAACTGACAATTATATATATATATTCAAACGGTCATACAATAGAAAGAAAAGTGCTTGGACCATTGCCTTGATGCTTGTGAGGCAGTGACCGGGCAAACAGGGGGAAATGAGCAGGCCTGACATGTGCTAAAGGTCTGTGGCAGAACGGAGCGGGCGGTGGCACACTTAGGGCAGCGCGCTCACCATGACGACTCCACGAGGTGATTACCCATGACAGCAGTCACACATATTAAGTGCTTAGCTCCAAACCCCTGTAGGAAGCCTGGATCCATGTGTGGGATAGAGGGCTGACATTCATTTGAAGGACATTTTGAGGAATTACAGAAAAAGCCCAAAGACTTCCTACTGAACAGATTATTTTATGAGCTGCACAATTTCAACATTTCTCCGTGGCATGAAATTTGGACCAACGGCACTTCACCAGCGTAGATAGAAAGTCAAGCACATGTTTAAAATGTGTTCAGCGGCACATTTTAAACTAACTATATACGTATTAAACATTTCTGTAGCACTGGGTGGTTGTGAATAGACCAAACTATACAAAGATAAAAATGAAACCTAATCTCTAAGAAGTAAAGCTATAAGGAAAGAGTTTTGCCTCACCACACAGAGTTACCAAAAATAGGAAGCCAAATATCAGCCTGCCTCAAACCCAGCTTATGATAAAGATGTTTTAAAATAGTCAGTGGTCTTTAGCGAGTGGTGTGGTGGGGCTGTGGCGCACAGGGCACAGTTAGGTGGAGCCTCCGGTCTTAATCATGCTCCACTTGGCGTCAACTCTCCTGTGAAGACACGCCACCGTCTGCTGCTACTTATGTGCACATGCTGCACTTGTCTTTGAGATATCATTGGAAAACTTCACAATGCTCAAAATGTGATCTACGATACCGCTATGGAGATTAGTCTATTTTCACACGGGTACTGACAGACTAGATCTAATCTGTTGTCAGTGCAAGTGTAAGCATAAATGTGATTGATCATGTGGAGTACCCGTACATAGACAGACCTAAATTATTCATCTTAAATTAATAATGAATACCTCAACAAACAGTAAACCAATACAGTTCGCATCAAGCCTTTTTAATTAGCTTACAAAGTGATACCACTTGTAAATGGTGTGTGTGGCATAAATGTTTCAGTCAACAATCTCGCAGAAAAGTTACGGTTGTTAAATTAATGAGTGGGATCAATGGGATCGTTTTAAGTGCCTGTGGAAAGATGAGAGCTAATTAATTGCAGACAATTGGCCGACTCTATGTAGGCCAGTTCCATGCGACTAATCAAAAGTCCCACTCCACACTTGACTTGTCCATTTGAGCAGCACATGAAAGGGCAGGGAGGCTGGCTGTGCGAGGCGCTCTACCCTTCCCCCTCCTGAACAGTAGCAGATGACAATAGCTTCTAAACCAGGGCACACCAGACATCCTGACAAAGGCAGGCTCCTCCCAAGCTGCCGAGTCTCCTCTCCCAAATAAACACAGGGAGAGGGCAAGAGTCGAGGATGTCCAGACTAGCGGCAAACGCTGCCACTCGTCCCAGGAGCTAAGCCTTGTGCCAGAGAGCCGTAAAACGCATGCTGGACAAGGCAAATCCTATCACACGCTACAGCGCTCTAGTCACATTCTGTCCAATTAAAGCAACTCGCACAAAATAGCGCTTTCACATATTTGATAATGAGTGCAACCTCAGAGTAGCAAAGCGGCTAAATCCACCTCTGAAGCACTCTTAGAAGAGGCTTAGCGGTGTAGCAGGTACTCACATGTAAGCAGGCGAAAGAGGTGAGGAGCGGGATGTCTTAAGGACTGGCACTGGGAATTTCCAGCTGACGGGGGAACCGCTTTTCCATTTCAACGGCATGTTGTTGTCACCAGGTCGGTGCAAGAGCAGATCCAACAGCAAAGACCATGTCCATGAAAAGGCTTCCAATGCAGTCTTCCATCCCACTCTGCTCACACCATTAAAGGGGAGGGCAGCGGTGGCAGCAGATGTACAAATTCACTGGTCGAAGCAGAGCAGGTTCACACAGGCTGACTTTAGCGGCAGCTGAGAAGCCAATAGAGTGTATCCACCACGACTGCTGCCCTGCTGCATTCACGGCTCTCTGGTGGTAGGAGGGGGAAGCGGTCCTCCCTCCCAGCAGCCTCGCAGGGTTCATGAATAGCCCAGTAGCTAAGCAACAGTGCCACCTTGTTAAAGCAGTTGTGATTACACTGGTGGCATGCTGTTAAAATAGATGCGCACACTCAGGACCAAATGGCAGGCACAGATTAACAATTTGTATTTTTACACTTCTTCATTTTACAAAAGATCTGATGTCTTTTTACATAGCAACTACACGTCACATTAAAGCTCATCTTTAGAGGTGTCAGGATAAATAATAATAGCCATAATAGGCTAAATAAAAGTAAATGCATTTAAAATGTATCTTATAAGCAAGAAGTATTGTCTCTCTCAATCTCTCATTGGTTGGTTTGCTTGTTTGTCTGTTGCAAGAGCAACAAAATGATCAATTTATGTTAAGGCGAAGAATATTGCTACAGCTTTACCAAAGAGTTTAGTTAGTTATAAGTTATTATAGAGTTAGGTGTGGCAAACCACAGCCACATATCCTAATACAACACAGCCACATGTGTATCTAACTGGTGTTGTTTGTTTACATACCTTGAAAATATAGATTTTGTAGGATGTTGTGGAAAAGACATTGATGGTTAAATACTCAAGTATTAACTTAAGTATTTTTAATTCACTATTTGTTTGTCATTAACTGTGGGTGTTATAGAAATGTAATTAGAAAGATATATATCAGATACTACTGATACTAAAACTAGTATCAAAATACTAAGTAAGTATCACAGCAAAAAAAAGATTCTGCTAAACTTATGAATGGTTTCTTGTCATTATTATGGCATCAAAACAGTGCGAATTATTGAGCATTTTCCTTGGCATCAAAATACAAAAGTTTGTATGTATGTTTTTAATTTCTTACTTTCATTTTGTAGCAATTTAAACTTCTGAAGTTATTATGCCAAGCTGGAATATAATGTGGAAATAAGAAAAAAGCAGATAGTTGTTATCTTCCTAAAAACAGATGCCCCCTCCTCATCAAACTGTTCCACAATATAATCAATTAGATTTGTCATATTAAAGCGCAAGATATAAAACACAGCTGCACTACATTTCAAATTTCTCAAATATAACAACTTGCATCCTCAATAAAGATATGTCAATAAAAATTGCATCAAAAGCATCAGTTTTTTTAGATCAAACATTCAAGAGTGAGAATGCGGCTGTAGAAAGGATATATTTTTGTGTACATGCCAAGAGATCTGCAACTCTACATTTATGCAGTAGACTGGATCAATGCCCAATTGAGTAAGTATGACAAGCAAAATCAGGAATGCCAAAGACAGCCCACACATCCAGCCACGATCTTGCAAAATCTGACTAAAAGCAACAACTCTTTTCAACTGCGTTCATCTGTCTTTTGAATTGGTGTAATAAAGTACATGTTAATATTTGTTACTACAGGCTTTGTTTTGTAATAATTTTACAATAAATATATTAATTACTAAACTACGACACGCAAGCTGATTTTCGACATTAAACAAGCTCATTTTCAAATAACATCGAAGTCACATCAGCCAACTGCAATTATTAACTAACTTATGTTGAAAAACAATAAAAGACACTTGAATTAAACAGGTTCCACATTTAGTGCTTTTTCTTGACTCATCTTAAATCTTAAGTGAAGTAAAAATCTGACTCCTTTTCACTTTAGTTGTTCTCTGTCAACCCACTGTCTGAAAACCTTTTCTTGTGGCGTTTGCCGTGAGAAAGTGTTATATTCTGCTATGCTAATTATGCTAACATTTACACACAGCTGATCACAACAAAAGTATGTAATTCACTGTCTAATGCCAATTTATAAACTGTAAATATAACAACAATGCCAGTAAATAAATTCATTTAACTGGATCTGCATCTTGTCTAATTTTAAGAGGTTCCCAGTTTGAATTACTTACATTACTGTACATAAACTACATGTTCCCGATTTGACAACTGGAACACAGAAAGCCAGAGAAAATGTCATTTAACCCAACACCCAAGCCCCAACCTCCGAGGACAACTGTAACGCAGCATGTTTCCTCATGCATGTAGTGAGTCGCCATGGTAACTGACCTCAAGCAGAAAGCAAAGTCATAGGAATGAAAACTATAAATAACAAAATTATGTGCTATAATGACACAACAATAACAAGGAAAGTAAATGAAACACAAGGTTGGGAAGTATGTGTGAGCTTCACCAAATGTAATGTAGACAGACAAATGGAAACGGTGATGATGGAGACAAAGATTGCTTTGTGTAATTTTAGAAACTCCTCCTGTGACGGCTGCCCTCAGGACAAGGAAGTTTCCCTATTCCAACCAAGTCATTTTCTTAGTTCACAGATTTTAAAAGGTAATTGAAAGTGTCTTTAATAATTGTTCATTCAAATCCATTTACAATAAATTGTGAGAAAATTGGTAAAAATGTAATTTTAACAGTTTACAACAAAACCTTCATCTCAGACAGAATGTGTACATTTCATTTCAAAAGAGAGATGAAGTTCATACCTGTCATGTAGTCCCACAGGCATGGTTTCCCCTCTGTGAACAGGGTGCTCCATACCCTCGCCAAAACCACACCTCTGAAATAAGGATGTTAAAAGTACATCAGATTTGGTGGCATTCTGTTATCTGTCCTCGGAGAGTATGGCCAAATTAAAAGCTATATCATGGCAGAAAACAAATTAAATAACAATGCTATCCAAACCTCTACATATAATGTAAGTGTAATTTAGGTGTTAACATTTCTGAAGAACGTTCTTGAAATTAAAGGAGTTATAGCATACATGCAACTTGTTGCTTCAGATGAAACTGGGCTAATTGAATCTAATAATAAGTGTGAAGCTTGGGAAGATTCAGCTCCATTTTATAACTAAAAAAGGCCTATTACACCCACCTCTTTCCATAAAAGGAAACACTACATTAAAGAAAACTAAAAATACCACTTATAACAACAAACTTGAAAAATAAAAAGCACTTTTTGATATCGTTACAGTTAACATATCAAACTGTGGGAAGTCATAGATTACATTGTTACTGTTAAAATGACAGCATTGTTAGTTTGAACAGAAGCTAAAGCAAATACATTTGAGCAAACTAAATGGAGGTGTAGTTAATTTGTCAGCTGGCCTGGGGCTGTCCTTGTTGGACATGTGTGTGTTTATAAGCCTCACCACCTGCACTGTCACTGAGGCTGCCTGAGATCCGAGCTCTGCTAATTTTATGGCCATGTTGCTGTGCACTGCCTCCAGAGGGAAGAGGCTAAGAGGCTAAGCTAACAGGCTAAGCTAACCTTTACATTAAACAAAATCTATTTAAAAACAATGACCACTGTCCCGTTTTCAAGTAGCACATTAACACGCGTTTGTGCGTCGCTTTGTTTTGTTGGGGTTACGAACAAACAGTTAAAATGCTAAGATAAGTTTGTTGCGCTAGTTAGGAGGAGTTGGTGTGGTTTCTCTGCCACCTCCTCCAGATAAACATTACAAACTATCTGACACGTATCTGTTTAGCTCGGTATGACTTATAAAGCGCGTTATTCGCTAGATTTAGATGTAATGTGTTTTGTAAACTTCTAGATACATAAATCCATACCTTCAGCGGAGAGAGCGATAACTAGCGTCCTTGTTTTCCTCCCAAGCCCCTCAAATCCACTTATACACTAAGACCTCCTTCCTTCTTCTGTCCAATGCACCCGGAGCTTATTGAGAATCATGAACATCTGAACTTTCTATTGGCGGAAGTCTATGGCCATCTTTTACCATTGGTTCTAAACTTCCGTTACTAAATAAAGTGTCTCTAAGGGAGAATTCCTAAAAACCTGTAACAACAAGTAGCTGTCTAGTATCTTAAAGCTTTACACCAAAGTTTTCGATATTCGGGCCTCAGATATGTATATTTTAGTAGATAATCACCAACACTATCAACACTTGTTACTTGTTAATTACAGATTTTCTGTTCTTCTTACCTTGATTTATTGATAGTGTAGCAATTCATAAGAATAATGTAAGTGTGGTGTATTTTACTAAGAATGTTGGTTATATTATTACTATTATTACTAAGAACCAGCCCACAATAATCCCTTAATGTCAAATCCAACACAGGTCTATGTAGGCATGTATTGTACTATTTATGTTGTCTGTGAACATATTCCAATAGATAGTATTAAAGTCTTCTTGTCTTTAAAGCAATGTTTATTGTCTTTGGTGGTGGCCTAATAAAAATGGTTGAAATTGTAGAACTCATGAGCAAACTTAATCTCCCTAATGATTGCATATATGTTCTATATATTGATTTATTGCTGTATTCTGGTTGTAAATAATATTAAATTTGTGAAATGGGATAGTGTTGTCTTTAGTAATACAAAAATACACCCACATTCAATTAGGCCTAATTCCCTATATCTATGTAGTAACATAACTAATTAATAAAAATGATAACCACATGTTATAATAAGTTGAACAAAGCTAAACCTTTTTTAATCTAAATTTAGCAAACCTTTATTGAGGCCTTTATTCATTATATTATTTACCAAAAAACAGATTTTTGTTGTTTTAATGACACGTCTTTTTGAATAAAAGCTCTTTAGAAATAAAGTTTGATTGATTTTTTTATGCACATAAACAGTGTGCTTCAAGCTCTTCTGCTTCCCTGTTTATTGATATGTGTGTTGTGTGACGCTACAGCTCTGCCTCGTGATGCTCAGTCCATCCACTAGAGGGCGCTGCGTGGCTGAACCACAGCTAACAGTGGACAAACGCGCCCCGCCTGTGTCACTCCTCCTCTTTGGCTGATGTGTTTTTTCCGTCTCTGTTTTGTTTATGCGTGGATCACTGGCTCCGTTAGGTAGATTGACAGCTCCACTACATCCTAAAAACAGCTGTTTATTACACCGGGTTAGGACTGTCCACTCCGTGCAAACCGAGGCAACGTTTAACGCGCACTTTTGTTGATGATGCGGTTCGTTAGTTTAGCATAAGGCTAACGCTGTGTAGTACGACTATGATATGACAAGACAAGGGTTTTTTGACGACGAAGGGCCAAATTCCCTCTGGACTGTAAAGATTGCTTTGTGTAAGAGGAAGCTCCATGTATCTAACACATAAGAAAGGGTTCATTTTTTGACAGCTGCCTGCAAACTTGGATTAGCCGTGTGCTAACTTCTTGCTAGCATGGCGTCTGATACAAGTGACACAGAAGAGTTCTACGATGCTCCTGAGGACGTGAATTATACTCCGTCTCCAAAAGTGTAAGAAATGGATTGTATTCTCGTTTTGTGTTGGAGTAATTTGAACTTTGAACCGAATCATACAACAGGTTAATAGAAAATCTGCTGGTCCAAAGCATGATCTCTTTATATGCCCGGACATTATCATAAAATTGTAACAAGCGATCCTTTCATGTTCATAATAGTTTATGCAGTTTAACCCCTGGCATGCTTTTGCTGAGCTGTACTTCTTTGTGTTGTAGGTCACCTGCAAAGTTTGTCATTCCCTCACCCAAGGTATGTTTGTTTAAACCAAGTTCCTGTTTATCAAAGGTCTGTGTGCACTGCTAAGTGAACTCTGCCAATTGATTTTTATTAATGCCAGGTCAAAATGGGAAGCAATGAATTAATATTATAGCACTATATATCTAATTGTGTTTGTGTGTTTAAGGCAAGGTAAGTCAAGTTTATTTTTAGAGCACGGGTCATAAAGTAATTTAAAGTGTGTTAAAGAACTGGACATTTTTTGTTGTAAACTGTGATGCATGGTGTGGGACAAGTGGGTTTTTTAAATATTGTGTTTTTATCTTTGGCTGCTGTAAAAGTTTGATGATGATGACATGATGATACAAAATTTAAGTGTACTTTCATACCTGTCTGAGGGTCAAAAAGTACTGAGCAATGATTAAATGACTTTGGGTTAGATTACGTTCTCTGTTATCTGGTTGATTTTGTTTGTTCAATTTTTTCATTTAATTCCTATTCAACAGCCTACACAGAAATCTCTAAACACTGTAAAAGAGGATAGCATCAAATCTTCTCCGGCAGCTGCCATTCAACAAGAGGACTCTCTTCAGGTAGATCTTTTATATCAACAGAGATTTTATTAATTTGTGAAATTGTAGATACTGTGCACTTTTAATACATTTGCAGTTAACACCTTTTTACCTTTTTAATAGAATCTTACTTGTACAATAATGTGTCAAATTCGGTTATCTTTCTTCTAGATCATTGACAGTATTATAGAGGAGAGTCAAAAGGGAAGTGTTGGTGAGGTGGCTCAGCTGCTTGATAAGCTCAATGTTGATGTAAGAGCAGAACCAGAGTCAGCACCAGCGGAAGAGAGTGAAGCTCAGGAAGTTCCTGTGGAGCGAGTGGAGGCAGCTGGCGGTCCTTCGCCTGTGGAGAGAGAGGAGGAACAAGCAGAAGGTGTAAAGACAAATGGAGCGTGCTCAGATGCGGCACCTGAACCCCTGGACTTCCCAGAGCAGGAATGTGTTCTGCCCCCAGATATTACCAGCACTTTAGGACAACCTGAAGGGGCACGCACAGGACCAGAGGTGGAGCCGAGACCTGCGGACCTTTTAGACCAGGTCTCACTTTCAGATCATTCAGTAGACTCTGATCCATCTGGACCCTCTAAACCTCCACGACAGTTCACAGTGGAACCAGACATTGTAGCTAGCACCAAGAAGCCTCCTCCCTCACGTCCACCGCCTCCAAGTGGAGGTCCACCCCCACGACCGCCCCCACCATCCAGACAAACTCTGCCTTCAAAAAAGTCTCAGGAATCTCTAAGACCAAGTGGACTTGAGGGTAAGACTGTGAACGACCCATATTAAAATGTTAAAATAATTATTTAAAACAGTCAGCTGTTCAGTTAGAAAGTATTAATACTTTTTAAATTTCAGTTTTCATTACATCACATGTTTTATTCAATTAAATTAACATAGACATTTTTACAGATGTTTTACTAATATTGAAACAAGATTTTGTTTAATGTACTATGTTGTACTCAGTGTGTGCAGCAAACCCTATCAGTCCTGAAGTCCCAGAGCCCTCAGGCCTGTTGTCTCCCGGCAGCACTGTGAGGAGTCTGACCAAAGACCTGCAGCATTCTCTGGATTTAGCCAGTGCCACAAGTGGGGACAAGGTGGTCACGGCACAGGTAAGAGGGATTATATGTTTATGATACAAAGTAAACTGTAAAATGTATTTTTATTACTCATGTTTTGTGTGAAGGAAAATGAGGATGAACAATCTAGCTCTCAAAGTGGAAGTCCATCCCCAGGCTCTCAGCGTCCACGCTCCAACTCTGGAAGAGAACTGACTGATGAGGTTCATTGCTGTTTCATGTTTAATTCACAATCCAGCGCATAATGTGTACTGTGTTTCACACATTACTTTCCATCTGAAACCAGGAAATCCTGGCCAGTGTAATGATCAAGAATCTGGATACTGGAGAGGAAATTCCTTTAATCCAGGCAGAAGAGAAACTACCAGCTGGAATCAACCCACTCACTCTGCATATAATGAGGAGGACCAAGGAGTATATCACGTGAGCAGAAAACATTATATCATGTTTTCCCTTTAGAGGACAATGTCTTCTATTTTGCTATTTTCTGCTTTAGAAATGATGCTGCACAGTCGGATGATGATGACAAACCATCAGCTTCAATGACAGACACTGATGGAGGGAAACTGAAACAGAAAACGTAAGAGGTATTATTATATTTTTGTATGTTTACATCATATTAACTAATACAATATTTCTGGTTACCCAAGAACTCAGTTAAAGAAATTCTTTGGCAAGTCTGTAAAGAAAGCCAAACATCTTGCAGAAGAATATGGAGAGAAGGCAGTGAACAAAGTGAAAAGTGTGCGCGATGAAGGTACAATTGTATTTCCACAAAAATAATATATAGGTACATAACTTTGTATTGATTGTTGTTGTGCTGGTATCAGTGTTTCACACAGACCAGGATGATCCATCCTCCAGTGACGATGAGGGCATGCCTTACACTCGGCCTGCCAAGTTTAAGGCCGCACACAGCTTAAAGGGACCCTTTGACTTTGATCAGATTAAAGTTGTGCAGGATCTGAGTGGAGAACACATGGTAAGCAAAACTCTGTTCTCATATTTCCAAGTTTGTTTATGTTTACTCAGAAGACTTGTGTTCTCTCAGGGTGCTGTTTGGACCATGAAGTTTTCTCACTGTGGGAGGCTGCTGGCAACTGCAGGGCAGGATAATGTAGTTCGTATTTGGGTGCTAAAAACAGCATTTGACTATTTTAATAACATGAGAATAAAGTACAACACTGAAGGTAAGCACACCCCGGATATTGCATTGTATAATTATCCATTTGTTTTGGTAACATTTCAAACTTTTTCAGGTCGTGTTTCGCCGTCTCCATCTCAGGAAAGTCTTTGCTCTTCAAAATCAGACACAGATACAGCTGTAAATACATTTTTGTATGATCAAAAACATAATAATAACTCATAGACGTCAGTATAAATGTGCATTGTTTTTTTATTCACAATTTAGGCAAGTTGTGTCCCAGAAGACCCAGAAACAGATGACAGGAGTGCTCCTTTCCGCCAGGTTCCCTTTTGCAAGTACAAAGGTCACACAGCTGATCTATTAGACCTGTCCTGGTCAAAGGTGATGCCCAAACTCCCCCTGTTTACTAAATACATCACCAATGTAGTCTGACATGTTTTTGTTGCTGCAGAACTTTTTCTTACTTTCTTCGTCCATGGATAAAACTGTGAGATTATGGCATATATCCAGAAGGGAGTGTTTGTGCTGTTTTCAACATATAGATTTTGTTACAGCCATAGCTTTCCATCCAAGAGTAAGTCAGGTCACTTAAATGAATTGCATTACATTATTCAGTAAGGCACTTTCACATGTGTTTAATTATTTTGTTTACTCAGGATGACAGATATTTCCTTAGTGGTTCTCTTGATGGAAAGCTGCGACTCTGGAACATTCCTGATAAAAAGGTGGCTTTGTGGAACGAGGTAGATGGTCAAACCCGGCTCATCACTGCTGCCAACTTCTGTCAAAACGGGAAGTACGCAGTGATTGGCACCTACGATGGCAGATGTATCTTCTATGACACAGAGGTAACCAAATCTCCTTACCTAATATTATGAGCTTATTTCTTTACAACATCTAATTCTTACCTTCAAATATGAATCAATAGCGTTTAAAATACCACACCCAAATTCATGTGAGGTCGACAAGAGGTAGAAATAAAGTGGGACGCAAAATCACAGGAATTGAACCTTTACCAGGCGAGAACAAGGTGCATATTTTGAGACCTAAAATTATATTGACAGTTACTCAGTTACTTAAATCAGTCTGTTTCTTATCCACAGATTTTGGTGACCTCCAATGATTCCCGCATTCGCCTTTACGACTTGAGGGACTTGTCTTTATCAATGAAATATAAAGGTTATGTCAATAGCAGCAGCCAGATTAAAGCCAGCTTTAGGTGAGCTCAGTCAAGTCACTTTTGCAATTTAGAAGTGAACTTTTGGAAGGTAACTTTGCAATGTTCTCACAGCCACGACTACTCATTCATTGTGAGTGGCTCAGAGGATAAATATATCTACATATGGAGCACTTACCATGACCTGAGCAAATTCACCTCTGTACGCCGTGACCGTAACGACTTCTGGGAGGGAATCAAAGGTAATGCCACTAAAGGGAGTTTTTCTGTAATCTACAAGCACTTGGGAGCTGTCATTTAACATCTTTGTTCATTTCAGCACACAATGCAGTGGTCACCTCAGCCATTTTCGCACCACATCCAGGGCTTATTGTCCCACAGGAGAGCGTTGCAGAAAAGCCTGAAGCTGAGTGTAAGAGTCTGGACTCCACAGACTCTGAGACCATACCCTCAGGTAGCCTCTAACCAAACCCCAAGTACATTATATCCGCGTGTTTGTTGTTTAATGCCATCTTGTCTTTGCAGGTGCACTTAAGACGGATCACACAGAGGTTTTGCTTTCAGCAGATTTCACTGGAGCCATCAAGGTTTTCATCAATGTCAAAAAGTATTGACCACAGTACTCTGCACTTGCTATCACGACCTGGACTCTGCTTCTCAACGGTTAGCTCTCAAAGAGCAGGAGATGGTCAACAATAGGGGAAATGATCCCATGTCGCCTTTCTCCTTGGTTTCAATTCCTTTGAACTGTGAACTGTTCTGGCATTTTGAACAGGGTTGTTGGATCTGAAAATGTTTAGACATGGTTGTAAGTGTATGATTGTGACTAAACCAGTGTGAAGACTAAATGGGCACCTTACTATTTTTTCTTTTCAAAAACGTATATATTTCAAATCTACTTGTATGTCTCTTGTGTGTAAATGATGTGAGTTGGTGGTGGTTTGAAAATAATTTACCTGTTAAATGTGCCTACAAAATCCAGCTTTTTAAATCCTCTGTCCTAAAGATATCAAACAAAGGAGCCAACAGTATGTGGAATTCCTTAATCATAAGGACTGTAGTTTGCCTCTGAATTACTTTTGATACAAACACAAAGCACATTTCATGATAAAAGAACTGTACTTCTGTGATGTCGCGTACTGGCTTTTGTTAAACAAATGCTTTATCAATTTCCTCAATAAAAATCCTCACCAACAGGATCTCAATACACAGTTTTACTTAAAAATGCATCAATGTCACAATCATACTTTTGTTAGACATACATTCATCACAACTGTAGTTTTTGTTTTTTGCTTTCACAGCTCTGCAGCAACAAGGTCTGATTATCCCTCTAAAAAAAAACATTAAAACAAATCTGGAGAATTGTTGAAACTTCATTATACAAAATAGTGCTGGAAAACAATGTAACGCAGTAGCAGTTGCTTATTTGAGGAGCACTGTGTGTGATCGGTTGTTAACGGAAGTCAATGTTTGCTCTTCTTTGATTTTTTATGCGAGCGGTGCGGTGATCGAGACCGGGACCTCTCTCGTCTCTGATTTGGAGATGAGGATCGAGAGCGCTTGGAACGTTTAGGGGACCTCGACCTGGCCAAGAGGCAAAGCACATTTATGAAAATTAAAACTGCAGTGCTACTTTATTATAATATAAATGTTTTACCTTGATCTGGACTTTGTTGATCTCCTCCCATCTGAATCCCTGCTTCTGCCTCGTCTACTACTGCTTTCCTCTCTCTTTCTGTCATCTTTTGATTTCTCTTTTGATGTGGATGTCTTGCTATTTACAGTTTCTTTGTCAAATTCCTAGGGGTAGTATAAAAATATGTTATTTAAAACTTTGTATGAAAGACAGTAAGTTATTTTTTGTAAGTACTGTATTTAAGCATACCCTCTGTAGAAGCTTGTTCCTGTAGGTTTCCACTTGCTGCTGTATGCTCATCCCAGACTTCCTCTGCCTCTTCCCCAACTCTAGTTCATCCTGCATCTTCAAAACCTTCACCTTAACAACAGAAAATAGTAGGAAAACTATTTACAGAGATACAGAGGCACCTAAGGTAAACATAAAGAACCTACAAAGATCTCAATTTTGAATTAATTTAACCCAGACCCTCTTTGAAGTGGCATTTCAGTAACCAGTAAGAATTCTAGTAGCAAGAAATATTTTACTATTATTTATTATGTCCAAAGAAAATTACCTCCAACTCCCTCAATCGCTTCCTTTTGGTCTCCGACATTTGGAAACTTCGGAGGGAACTTTGGAAGTCTGCGCTTTCATATTTAGAGGAGGAGGAGCACGAGTCACTGCTGTCACTGTCTGAGTCATCAGTGCCGCCATTATTTTTTCTGCAGATTGGAGAAAAGACATACAGATTGGCGCATGCTTTATTTGTAGCAGACAAATTTGGCACAATCCCTACCTTTTTCCATTATCACCATCTTGCTCCTCCACATTGTCCCACTTTGAGGAAGTCTTAACTATAAAGTAAATATAAATGTTGAAACAAAAAAACTGAAGCGTCAAAGAAGATAAAGTGACCTGGGTTACCTGACGAAAAGATCCCAGAATCACTCATTTTCTCCCATTTAGACAAAGGCACTCTGCTGATAGCACCATCCTCCACTGTAGACACAAACTCTTTAATAACTATTCAAATCTGAGGCAACAGCTATGAAAATAAATGACAAGTGTTTCCAAATTTTTTAACATACAGGGAAGCCCATCAATGTCATCAATAGAGGTGCCTAAAGGAACGCCATCTAAATCATCAACCGGCTCTCCATCCAGAGGGTCCCAGCCCAGAGGGCAGCCGTCCAGGTCGTCTGCTCTGTTCAATGGCAAACCATCGATGGGAGCGCCATCCAGATCACAGGGCACCTCCTGAAGGACAGAGAAACCACTGTGTCAGCCTCGACCTTAAAATACATTTTAATTACATTTGATAGATGAAGGTATTTTGCTTACTTTTGGTGGTTCTATGACCTCCTCTTCTGGTTTAGTGAAGCCCAAAAATATATTTTGTAGGTAGATTAAATATTGCTCAGGGTATATTGCCCACTCCTCCCATGCTCGGAAACAATTCATTACTTTTTGCTGTGGGGGAAGAACATTGACAAAAAATTAGCCATTGTCTGTAAAAGGTTTTTGATCTAAATGATATAATAACTTCACCTTAAACTGTTCTGCCTGCAGCCTGGCTTGTATGTTCTTGTGTGATGCACAGAGATCCCCACATATCTGGACTAGCTTTGATTCAAAACTTAACAAAGTCGTACAAGCGTTAACTTTAAAATTACAATAATTATTGCGATTAAAAAGTGAGACTCATAGATAGGTCACTTACTATTTACGATAATATGATGCACCAGCTACTTTAGCACAGGAGTTGTGTAAAAGGTCTGACACAAGATATAATCGAGCGATCTAAAAATAAAGACAGTAAATACAGTAAATTATAACGCAAACAATATACACAAATTAATGATATGAAAGGCACTTGCCTTTTTCTGAAGAGGCGTCTGAAGCATTGATAAAGATTCTGCAATGAGCACTACTACCTCCTCAGCAGCCTCAGCTCTCTGCAGACAAAACACCATGGCATCGCCAACATCGTCTCTTCGAGGGGTGAGTTCTTTTAGCAGTGCCTCCAGTTTCAGTCGGTGTCTGAAAAAACAACGGTTTGTAATGTCTGACTTGATCCAAACCAAAGGCATGTAGTGAAGTTCAAATACACTCACTCAGTTTTGAGCTGGCCTTTTTTCACCTCCTCCTCAGGGGGAGCCACTTCCTCTATTTCTGTGATTTCATCAGTTCTTTGTGAGAAGTCATTGAGGATCGGAGGTCTCCAAAGTGAACCTCCACGAAACAAGCGGAAATCTGCAGTCTTCCATTTAGTAGGAGACTCTCCCTACATGTACAATATTCTCATTATACAAATAATCAAAATTAAGTAATGCGTGCATTTTTAAAATCTCATTCTTGCAAGAAACCTAAATGAAGGACTCACATGAAGGATGGAGTACAGTCTCCAGCGGTAGTACACATGATCTTGGCTCTTGTTGTCAAAAAGAAATCTGAGAATTCAAGAAAAATTTAAAGCATGCCAACAAGCTCTCAAATAACCACATATTAACAGAATCTCTTACCTATATTTGGGGTTGTTTTTCTCCCTGTTCATTATTATGGCTTCAAACATTGGGCCTTCACGCACAACAAACTCTATCATTCGGTGGATTAAAAATAATAGATTCCTGGGGGGGATTAATATTTGATCATAAAAAACAACATTGCACTACGGAAGCAAAGTAGGTGTAGCAAGAAAAGTATTTTACCTGTCAGTTGGGATAACCACTTTGACAATGGCTTCAGACAAACTCTGTTTAGAAAGTAAAATCAAATTGCATTTAAAATATAAAGTTTAAATTAAAGTAGTATCAAGAAAACGTGACATTCAATTAAGATGGTGAGATTTTATTTAAACAAGAAAGCTAAAGTACCTTCTCAAATTCAGCCTTTGACCCGCCAAGTGGTTTGGTGAAGTCATTGCGGAAGCGATCTCTTGGCTGTGCATTGAAGGGCAGTCCAGATGGAGGCGGGGGAGGTATTGCCCTTACTCCCATCGGTGTGTAAAGAGGTTGAGGCGGGATACGTGCAGGTCTACCCCATCCCAGCTTCATTTCAAAACCCATAATAATTTTGCCTAAACACAGAAAATAATCTGTATTTTCCAAATCCTTTTGAACTTTTTTAATCACAGCAGTAAATTCACCTTCAAGTGCAGCCAAAGCTCTCTCTGCATCTTTTCGAGTCATAAAGGCCACAAATGCCCGATTAGACGTTCTGTTACGCTCCTCATCGTTTCTGGGCCACATGATCTTCACACTGGCCAGAGGTCCATATTTGCCAAACTCTTTACAGAGCAATTCCTCATTCATCTAAAAACATGAGGCCAATAATAAAAGAAAACAGTAAACAGAGAAATTGATATCTACATATATAAAATATATTTCCTTGCCTTTGGGCTAATGGCACTAATATAGAGGTTAGTGCTAATAGGTGCCGTTGGATCATCATATAATGCGGCTGAAAGACAAACAACATTATATCAATGCAGCGTAATAACTGATGTAAACACAAAGCAAAGACACTCACTTGCTCGGGCTGTAAATGGTACTGGAATCTCTCCTCCTTGCCCTCCCCCTGGGTCTCCCCTTCGTTTATGTCTTTCCTCGCGCTCTTCCTGTATTCTGCCATTCATCAGTAACATACAAAATAATAATTGAACAATACACTGAATAAGATATGTTAGTGATGTATGTTTAAATGTAACAGTGCAATTGTTTTGAGCACAAGGAATAACAGTTACATTATAGAAACGACTAACATCTTAAGCGCGGAGAAACAAACAGAAGAGTAGATTTCAGCACTTTCTGCTGACAATGACCATCAATAATGACACAACATAAACAACCCCAACACATCTCCGCTACAGGGTTTGTGGACGACAGTAAAATAGTAGAAATTCATCCACAGATTCAACTGTTCCCCACTGAGTTAGGTTAAAATAACACTTACATTTTTAGTTCTTCCTTGAAGAGTTCTAGATTACTTTTCTTTTTTTCTTCAGTTTTCTTTTTGAAAAGCTGTTAATTAGACAACAGCACATTTGATTATTCATACCAATACATTGCTTAAATAACAATACACAACAAACTTAAAAACTTACAGGCTTTTTACTCTCTGCAGGTGGTAGTGGTGCGACATACTGTGTAGCAGGGGCAAACCTTGATGTGGGTCGATAAAGTCGTTCTACTTTGGCCTCTTCTCCTCCTTTATTAAATACAGAATAATGTTAAGCCCCAAGGCTGTGTTTTTGTGTCTTATTAAGCACAGACTTTTCTGATGAATTTCATTCTTTATTGTTATACATAAGTGTACACTAGGGGTGGGCGATATGGGAAAAAACATACCACGATTTTCCTTTAAGAAGTGAAGAAGTAATCAGCATTAAGTCATTCTGAAAGTTTACCCTTGACTATGATTGGTTAAGTCCTGTTGTCGCTCACTCACAGCCTTACAGTGGCTGACCAATAGGAAAAGTGAGTGGGAAAAGGTTTGTGTTTAAGCAGACAGCTGCATTAAACAGAAACACTGAATCACAATATGGCAGTATCACCAAAATAACAGACACAAGAAAGAGATGACAAAGAAAGAGATTTTCATCACCATATCACCCAGCTCTAGTACACACTATACTATATTGTACATCGGGCTTTGAGTTAGTCTTTACATTAGCAAGAGACAATCATTCTTTAGGGGATAAAACAATTACTAACCTTTAGCTGGATTTACAGTACCACCGTGGACAAAAGTTTTTACACCACTTTTGTTGCTTGGTTCAAATGTTGCCAAAAATTCTTCAAAAACCTCTGCTGCCTTTTCCTCCTCCTGTGAAGAACCATTATGAAAAAAAATGACAATTAAATATAATTAGATACTGAAATTCTAATTAAAGAGTCATCATCAAAAGTAATGTTAGGATTTTATAGTTATTTATCTGCACAGCTTATCAATTCTACCTTCTTTTTGAGCTCCTGTTGTTCTCTCTTTGACAGTATTTTAGCAGGAGTTGCAATTTTTCCCTTTCTCTCTGCCATTCTCCACCTAGGCAAGGCAAGGTTATTTGTAGAGCACAATTCATTCACAAAATAATGCAAAGACGCTCACAATACAAATAAAACGTAAACACTCATCATAAAATGTACTTATATTAAAAGAAAAGAGGACACATACATCCTTTCAGTCATGTGCACAGCTAAACTGTTATGAGTCTAAAACTATACATTGTCAGAGTAAAGGCCTGTCTCACAGCTCACATGAACAGGGTTAACGTTATAAAAAGAAAAATGTAGTGTGAATCTAAAATAGTTAGATGTACCTTTTCCCCACATAAATATTTTGTTATATAATTTAAGTCACGAACAATAAATTAATGGATGGTTATTTAAATATGGGATTTTCTTAAATGTCTCTTAATTGTGCACTGTTTTATCAAATTCATGGAAAAGAAGTCACATCCATGCATTATGTAAACTAACGCAATGTTTAGCTTCGTTTGACACAATGCAAGGTAAAGGGGGAAATCACAGTGCAAAGAGATAGATAAGATGTTTGATCACAGAGTGGAGTGTAAAATTACCTGGCTGCTGCTAGTGTGGTTTGCGAACGGTGGCTAACAACATTTAGTTAGCTTGTTTAGCTAGCATGCTAACTGTCACATCAACGATCAACGAAGATGTCAAACAAATGCACCGTGGCCTTTCAGACCAAAACTACACGTTCGCATTAACAATTTTTACAATAACACTACTAAGGTATGGGGGTAAGGGGAAATTAAAAGGAGTACTCGCATGCAATTCGTTTAGCATTAGCCAAAATATGCTACAAACAAGCTCCTCCTCAGTGAAGCCCACAAAGAGTGAGTGTAAATAATTCTTGCATTTACATATTTGAAGATTTGGAGTGTCACTCACAATGTATGGTATAATGCTACTGCTTCAGCATTTTGGTTACGACGACAAAATGTTTCTATCACAACATGCTACTGCTGTGAAGAAGGGGAAAGACATCGAAGCTGGAGAAAAGAAGCACGCCTGCTCAATGGGTTCACTCTGCTGCACAGACAGATGAGGGCCAGTGGTGTTAAAGGGATACAGTATATCCTCAATCTGAACCCACACAGCAAGAAACAGAAATAATAAATAAAAAAAAATATTTTTTTTTAAGTTGTCTGATCCACAGTTAAATGAATTATTGGGGCTTTGAATAATTAAAAATACCTAAAATACCTAAACCTAGTTTAGGCCTGTGGTTCTCAAACTTACAGTAGCATCAGACCGACATTAAAAAGGCTTTCCAAGTACCCACAAGACTAAAAGAGGAGCGAAATTTAACTAATAATGACTATTTACTTGGTGAACCAAACAGAGCTCAACACGGACAAGATAACTCTAATTTAAGACTACATAAGGCTACATATATTGGCTGCACTTTTCTGACTGTAGAAACCATTTATCCAACACAGGCCTACCATTTAATTAAAGGAGACATTATGTTATTTTCAGGTACTTAATCTTAAACTTTGACGTAAGTAGTCATCATAGTGCTGTAATCCTTTTTTGCTTGGTCAATCCATCGGCCAGTGTTGTCTTCCAAAATTTGTATTGGTTGACTATTTGTTTTATTTTGATAATAAGAATTTATATTGGACAAAACAAACATGAAAGACATGCTAATCATGCTAATCTTGAGTTTAATCTCACTTACTCATATATATACTTTTTTTATGGCTTTTCTGCATAAATGGTTGTTTCCTGTGCAGTTGTGGTCTTTGAGTTCATTTTGGGTCAGACAGACGGAAATACTTCATAGTTTTTGAAAGCTTTTGCCACACCTCCTTTTAGTCGACAAAGCAGTTGATAGAACATATTTTAAGTCCACCAAGAGTTTCTTTACTCGATCACAGCCTTAGTCATAATTTTTAATTTTGTTAATTGTAGACCACAATACGATCAAAAACAAGTAATAACAGGTCCATTAACTTCCTGTTCAAAACTGCAGAGGCGATAAGCCACCTTAGCAAGCAGCACATTTTTATTTACACATTTTCATGTTTGAGGGACTATGTGATATTTTTGGACCCGACATGTATCACTCACAGTCTTCATTTTTCAAATAATCACAACTATGTATAGGGATATGGGCAGGGAAAGGTGAAAACAGTAACTTTCTGAGAACTTGAGCCCCAGTTGAAGGGCAATATAGGATTAACTCAAGCATGCATGAATCAATCAAAATACAACTTTCAGTAAATTAATGAGGGAACTCTCGTTGTAACAAGGTTAAAAGCTCATAAAAGTCGATTTTGCAAAGTATGTCCCCTTTAATCCCTGTAAGTTATTTAGAAAAAAGCCCAGTCCAGACAAGTGTTGTACTTATTGTTGCCATCAATGCCTGCTCCTGTGTAATCAGAAAACATTTACGCCCTCAGGTAAAAATGATATGCATTTGTCTGTACAGAAGAATATAAGCTACAAATGGGAGATCATCTCTTTGTCAGTCTTACTGATATTGATAATCTTTTGACCTTATTTTTTTTTACAGTAGCTTTGTTATATTGCTGTTTTTTCTCATGTGTTTTTGACAAATATTGTTCACCATCATTCTGGAAGTATTAGCGGTACACATATGGTTTCAGTCCTCATGAGTTTCAGAAATGTGCTTGCCCAAGCAGTTTACTGTGGATAAAAGAAGGTACATGACTGGAGCTGAAGGCACTGCAGCAAATCTGAACCCTACAGTGGTAAGCATCTTCCTATTGATCATTGCAGTACAATATTTGATAGACAAGATCACCATTCATTTTGTTGCCATTTAAATTGCCGTGTAGTGACTCCTTTTCAATAGGCTTCATTCATGACAATTTCAGATAGAAGATTCAAAATGAAAAATATAGACCAATTGACATTAAAGGCGACCCTTGTGCCCCTTAAGGCCCATCAGAGCTCCCACCAGGGTTTCAGACTCAGCAGGTCCCTATTGCAATCTTTAAAACAAATGTGATAAACAGCCTCTCAGGGGTGTTGAAACTTTTTAAATCAATGGCCGCCACATGTTAAAGCACAGACACAGCGGAGGGCCAATAAAGGGCCAAAGACTAATGGTCAACATTGTACAAATGTAAAATGGTTGAATTTAGCAGAGGTCAGACTGAAGCATCAGAGCTTCAACTTACAACCTCAATGGGACACATTTAAATGCTTGATATTGGCCTTTAAAAAGCCTCTTATCGCTGTTTGGACCAATTTCCCAGAAAGCCTGAGGGCCAGAAATAAATTGTTTTGACCTACATTTGGCCCCTGGGCCATACTTTGTCTTACACCCACACCTTTGGTCATGAATGATTATAAACACGTTCCCAGTTCTAATGACCAAAGCTCACTGCTGATGTGCAAACAGAAAATAGGCCAACAACTGTTGTTAGGATATAGCCTGTATAGAAAAGCTATAGGCTATCCCTCTGCAGCCCCTGTTAAAAGTAAAATTTGATAGTCCTACATCTAATGTACTTATAATTTATGTTTTATTACAATTATTTTTAATTTGGGCATGCCAAAGTAAAAGTCATTGACCCAGTTTCATGAGACTACACCTCTCTCTGTATCAGGGCCTATTGTGCCATCATTTGGGGCCCCTAATGGGAATATGGTAAGCAGGTGTAAAGCCCTAAAATGGCCTCCATACCGTGCTTATCACAATTACCTCCACCAACAGCAGCAGCAGTAGCAGCAGCATCACCTCACAAGCCCATCCCCTAGTGTCCGTCCCCGGAATGAGCGGATAGTAGTCTGTGTTTGCGCATGGGCGGAGAGGCTGCCGCTGTGCGCTGTTATTATTGAAAGAGTAATTTCTTCTTTTTTTTTTTTTACGAAAATGGCGTCTAGTCAGGGAGGTGTGGGATCTGTCCCGGCGCTACAAAGCCATCACTACACCACTGGACCTCACTGGAGCCCCGGTAACAGCCAGTACCCGCACCTCCAGCAGCAGCAGCCCCACACGACGCGCAGCCTGGACCGTGCCCTGGAGGATGCCGTCTGCTCCGGGATCCTCAACCTCAGCGGGAGGAAGCTGAGGGAGTACCCGGGCATGAACTACGATCTCACGGACACGACACAAGCAGGTGGGTAGGGTTGGTTTCACAGTAACCACGTAGACCACCGCGCTTCCTATAGAAATGTACAGCTCGTGGGTTTGTCTGGATCATGCACCACGTCCGCACTGTGCACGCATTTCTGTCTGCTTGTCAAGACATGTGCATGACAGCACCATTAATGTGGGGGCACTATACAATCACACCGCCCCTGCAAATTCACATTTGGATCTTTCAGTCGTATTTTACTCCAGCTCATTGAGCCCAAATGCTGGTGTACATTGGTCGACGTTAATAGCTTTCAGAATCGCTCCCCCTGAGACATGAATGAGACGCCAGGCGCACCCAAGTCAGGCGCAGAGCAGTGGTTTTGTACGGCGAGCTGCGGTTCATTTGGCATCGGGAAGCTTGAGCAGAATGTGAATGAACCTAGGACACGTTTGCCCTCACTATAGCATTTTAATGAGGAAATAATAGACGAGTTTTTCATTTCATGGCATTTTTGGCACATGCAGACAAAAGATGCATGGTAGCCTACTTCTCGCAGCCTCACCCCTCACTGCCTGGTGGTTGCATTATGCCCATATAATCTGTCATAGAGGAAGACACGGATTTTGGTTTGTGCATTGATTCTGCTCCTGTCTGGTGAGGCGCTAATGGGCTCGTCTAATGGTGCCCTTTTCTGTGCTTATAGGTCAGCAGTAGGATGTTATGGTGGCAGGTCATTTTATTGCTGTGCAAGGTGATTTCAATTCTGAAAGACAAGGCACATTTCTATCTACTCAAATTGTGTTAGTAATTTAATTTATACATTTGCACTTTGATGAGGCACAATATAATTTATTTGAAGTTCTATCTTTTTTCTTCTCTGACCGAACCTATTCATCCCTTCATCAGGATGTTCACATACCATATGGTGTTACAATTTGTCACAGGCACTTAGGAACAAGCCAGTGATTTTTCTTAGAATGCAAGTTTCGTTTTTCCTTTTATACTTTTCACCACACGTGAAAATCAAACAAAGGAAATTTTTCAATATACCCCTTATAATTTGTTAATCAATGATATTCCAAGTTTCAGCTATGGTATCACCTAAATCCCAAATCTCATATTTCATTGAAGACTTATAAGAAGTGCACTACAATAGCTTGATATGACTGCATGTTACATTTATTGTTCTCAAGAGTACTGGTATTGTTGAAGCCTTTCAAGGGGAAATGGATAAGACAGGAAGTGAATGTGAACTATTTCTGGACCAGTGCAAATGTGCAACTTGGAACCACATGACCACGTCTCTTTAAAAGAAAGTCTGCCTAGATCTGTCATGATTGTTGCATAATACATCAGACAGACACGCTTTTCAAAAGCAGGAAGAATAAGCATAAAATAGATTCTCTTTTTCCAATTTGCTTATCTGCACTGCTGTATCACGGCAAGTGCATTTGCTGTTTTCATTGTGCTGTTTCCAAAGACGTGCCAGAGGGAAGTCTCACCTTTCAACATGTGCAAAGGCAGATGTGACACTTCCCAGTTTCACTGTTATACAGACAGTAACTAATTACAAATATACTATATATTACATAACTGTAATTAAGTACATTTTTGGGGTAATTGTACTTTTTCTGTAGATATTGGCATTACTACTTGTTTTTGTAATTGAGTCAATTTTTATCTATGTACTGAACATTTACTTAAGTTAACATTTTCAGTACTATTTCCAACACACAGTCAGTACAGTCATGAGATGGAATCCGGTTGATTAGTAATAAGCTATTAGACTAGATTAGAAAATTAAATCTTATGCTCCCCTTTAGTAATATCTGAATAAAACTGTTTGGCCTCTAACATTCATTTGAGTACAAAGTTAAATTGCTTTACACTAAATTGATACTTTTATTGCTCCTTGTGTGACTAATGGTAATATGTGGTCAGTGTGGGGCCTACTCTCACATTGGTGTCTGTTTGCACTGTCCCACTGGCAGTTTGGCTTCAGTCACGATGAGTTCCCCTGGGAAAGTACAGAGCTTTTGAGTGTTGTTGGTCCAAACCATGGAAAGAGAAACATGGGATAGATCTTCAAGTCTGTCATTTTAGCCTGATTTGGTTTCTTCAATTTGAGTTTTAAATGTATAATTTCTAAGGTTATCAATATATATTATGAAAGATTAACATTCAGATACTAATCAATAGTCAAAACTAATATTGAAGCCATACTCACTTGGTGCCGCTCGGTGGTTGAGTGAATAGCGCACAATGAGGCCACAGCATCGTGAGGTTGAATCTGCTGCATGTCCTTCCCTCTCTCATCCCCATGTCACGCTGCACTGGGCTGTCCAAAAAAGTAAAGAAAAGAAGAAAAAGAAACTATACGCATTTGTTAATTTGAGCATTGATACTGAACAAAAACAGAAACATTGACAAAAATTCAATGATCTTGATCAATATAAGAACTGGAAGAAAACCACATCATAACTCTGTAGAAACTTCAAATATTTTGAGTGTAAAATTATATTCTATTGTCTAAAAGAATGTTGATTTTTTAAAATTGTCATTGTGGTATTGAAATCAAGCATTGAGTTTCGGGCCGATTCTTATCGTAATTGAGCTGGTAATTTCAGTTACAAACACCGATTTATTAAAAAGAATCTAAAGATCTCCTAACATTAGGGTGTGCTATGAATTATAACATGTACAAGATATTTAACCTAATCAAATATATTCATCACACATCAGGGCCTGCAGATGGAAACTAGCTATTTAGCTATAATCTGGTGCAGAACATTTCTGTTTATTATGAACTTAATGTCTCGGCACATTGTCCCTTCAAATAAAGACTAACTAAATTAAACTATTCATACTAGTGTTCTTTATGGTAGGGATAAATACATGAATAAAGTTTTTACAGCAAGAGATTTAGCTTTCAAGTTCACTGGGGGGTCAAAGAGGAAAAGTTTTCCCACCATCTGAATGTAAACACATCTTAATCGCTTCTAAAATTCCGACAGAATTGAATACAGGTTCATTCTTGCTGTTGGCTCAGACAAGCAGCAACATGAACATGGCTTTATATTTTACGACGCTTTAAAAGTCTTTCTTGTCAGATTCCTGGTTGTTTGGGTCTTGTAGATAGTGACTGAAGGCCTTTCAGACAAGGACAACGTATGAGTAAAGTTGACATTCTTGTAATCATTTTTAATCATTTTATTTCCTTATATTTGACCTTTCAGGTTAACAGTAGTCTCCATTTTATCGTTTCTATCGATATTCTAATGCTATTCCACTAATGACCTGGTTGGTCACATAGTTTGTAATGCATTTGAATGTGCAGGTTTGGCGTAATTTCTAAATTCATCCTGATGTTTATCCTGAGGATTTCCTAATGTGCAAAATGTGAGTACAAGTCTAGACAAGACAGTGGCAAACGTGCTGTTGCAGGAAATAAAACCTTTGTACATTTTGAAATCACTTTGCTATAGTATCAACTATTCTTCTGGCCTCATATCTCTTCAGTAAAATAAATCTTTGTGGTAAACATCACTAATGTCATTAATATTATTATAATATTGTCCAACATGCTGTTTGTATATTTTACCATAATATTAACCTGACATATTTTTAGGATTTGGTGGTGGAAACAACTTAATTCCCTAACAAGTCCTGAGTTTACGTCCAGTTGCATCATTGTTCGTGAGGAATGTTAATGATGTTTGCTGAGTAAATGTAACAGGAGCTTGTCCACCCCTTTAGATTCTTACAAAAAAGTCTATCTGCTTCTGACCTTGTCCTCCCAAGCTCTTTCCTGTCATTGATTAATAAGGTTTAACATTCAGAGCAAGCTCCAAAATGACCTTCCAAAAATTCTTACAGCGTGTAGGGTTCAGCCACTAAAGGTTAGTCTAGTAGGGTTTGGTCATCAATCTTTGTTGCTATGCTTGTTTGGTTAATCAGTCTTGCTTAGAAGGAACAAAGAGTCTGCCACAGAAACTAAAATAAATTCTGCATTATTTTTATACAGTAAATAGTACTGATGGTCAAACTGTTTTTGTTACATAGTATACAGGAAGCTTATGAAGTTCATGTTACGACCTGTCTATTTGTTTAATTTCTGCTTTTTTTACTTCTACATAGTAAAGCTGTGACTACTAGTATAGTTTTGATTCATTTTCTTCATGTTTGTATGCAACAGTGATCATGCATGCAACTTCAGAGCTCCCAGAATTCTCTGTTCTTCCAGTCGATGTTTAGGACTTAAAATTCTGCTTATAATCAACATCAGATTTACCAACTATTTACTGTTTTAGCCTCATGTGCTTCTCGCTTCCCACTGGAAACTAGAACTACTTTCTCATCTGTTTCGTCCATAAACATTATCACATGCTGAATAATGAACAAAGGTTCTTCTACATTTGACTCTTTTCAATCAAATATTCTTCATGTTGTCTACCATTTAAACATAGATTAGCCTTATTTCCTGTCATTTGCTGTTTTTCTTTGTTTTCCTATGCATTAAATTAAGAAGTAAAAGCAATCTATGAAATAATAATATAAAATACATTTCATTTGTAACATGATAAAAAATGTTCACTCTTTTAGCTAACAGCAAAATTGTGAACTGAAGCTTTAAAAAATATAATCTGAAGTATAATTGGATTTCATTTGGGCATTTACCGTCTGGAGAGCACTTAAGAGGTAAATGGGCTGTGAAGCCAATTTTGAATTACAATTTACAACAAAAAAAAAGAAAGAAAAGAAAACCATAATTTTACCTTTTAACCTTACTGCCTCAATAACTTTGTCATAGTACGAAGATTTCAGGATTTTTAGAGTATGATGCCTGCCGGACTGTTGCTGTCACATAAAGTGAGCCTAGATTAACAACGTTAATAATCAGATTATTAAACTAAAGACACTAATCCATGGCGGTGCTCCTTCCTGTATTTCCACCACTGTTTACACAAAGCAGAAATGGTGGTGCAGTGACTCAGCAGGTGTCTGCAGTGTACAGTTTCAGATCACAGCTTCTGCTTCTCACAAAACACAAGGTGATTCTGTCCATGCGGGACGGCTGTGTCACCGATGTGTGAGTATGTGGAGCTAAACAAATACAGCTGACTCCAGGTCGTCTGTGTGTGCACAGGTTTGGTCCTCTTCATCACTGTCATCACATTTCTGGACTGTCAACACGTGGGCCGCTGATTTGTTGACCCCATAAGACGTATTATGAGCTTTAAGCTTTTTTGGTCGGGATAATGATGTGCTAATGCCTTTGAAAGGTTCCCCCATGGGCAGCCTCTCTTATATATGAGTAGAGCTGCCTCTCATAACCCAATTATGAAACTGCACTAGATCTTGAACTTGTTAAACGGAGCCTCCAGCTGGAAGTGCAGCCATTGACTAGGACTGAAGTCGACCAAAAAATATTTTGTCAACTAAAGATATGCCCAGCTGCTCGATTAAAATGGGGCTTGATTAATTATCGCTATGCATCTGACGCACAGCTCTAAGACTGTAGTTAACGTAAAAGGCAGATTAAACTCATAGATCACTCTCAAATTTTCTTGTTACTTACTCCATGTCTTCTTTTTCTTGTTGTCTCAAAAAATCTTTATGCTCTAAACCAGTGATTACCAAAGTGGGGTCCAGGGCCCCTTGTGGGGCCTCAAAGGCACTGCAGGGGAGCCCCCAAAGGTTGTCCACATAACAAGCATAAAAGAAAATAGAGCTTGAAAACCACTTTACAAAATATATTTGTTTTTATCTATTTTATGTCAATAAAAAGTCTACAGTCATTACAGTTTATATTTGTAATTGTAAATTTGTGAACAAAAACATGGTATTTTTTTTCTTTACAGAACAAATTATTATTGGGGGGCTCCGAGGGATCGTCGGGTTGATAAGGGGGCCGCATCGATGCCGAGTTTGGGAATGGCTGATCTAAACAAATTAATTTGCAGACTACAAATTTTGGTTGACTAAGAAACCATCGACCAATTAATTGATAAACATGATCTCCAACAACATGAGTACAGTGTCTTGTCAGTGACACATGAACAGCTTTGTAGGACTAAGGTCTTTTCCCATCAGTTGTGTATGAAAATCAAACTGATGACCAAATTAAAAAATACATTTTAATCTGTTCTGTAAGGTGACCTTGAGGGCTTTGAAAGGTGCTTTGAAATAAAATGTTTAGACGGTAGATTTTTTGGGTAATTGATGTACTTTACTGAGTACTTTTAATTTCTTGTCTATTTAACTTGTATTTGTAATTGACTGAGTAACTGGACTGAGTACAGTACACATCCTAATCATCTGTATGTGCAGTTGTCTCACAGCTGTGTCTGCTCCTGTGTGTACTCACAATAGCTCTGCACCGCCTGCTCTGATTGACCAGAGCTCAGAGCATTCACAGATTACAGTTAAAACATCTTAATTAAATGTAAACTATTTAATTTATTATTAAACACTGATCAAACATGCTGCTAAAAATGTGTTAAAAATAGTACTTCAAGTAATTCATGTGTACTTTTTACTTTTACTGAGGTACAATTAAGACAGCACTTAAGTAAATCTTTGCCATGTAACTATACTTTGATTTGAGAAATCCACTACTGCATTTTTCTGTCCCAGCTGAAGGTACAATGTAGAGTGTTTCTAAGATGAACGTGGGTGATAAATGAGTGAGGAACAGACCCTGGTGAGGCCTTGTCTGGCTCTGCATTAGTGCTGCTCAGGGAGACCCGCGGCAGGTGGATGCAGCCCGCCGTACCTCACAGATGGTGCTTGAGCCTGGGATGGAGGGGAGCAGGAGAGGAGCATGTGAAGTGACAGGCTGAAAATGACTGGTTCACCCACCCCCTGCTCCATCGACCCCCTGACTCCACTGAGCAGGACTGGTCCCAGTTGAGGGGCGCTGAGAGGGGGTCGTGGGGTGTTGTCTAACTGCAGCTGGGTCTAAAGCCTCGGGGACTGGCTGTATTTACTCTTAATGGGAAACAACTATTGTCTGTGGCCTCGGCTTTGGTCTTTCCCCGTGCGGTAATTTCAGTTTCTCTTAACCTTTTGACTAGGGGTGGATAGTATATACAATTTTAATTAGTATTTTGAAATGTTGTTTTGAAGGTATGCAAAATTTGAACATGTAGTATATCTTTTATAGTAGGGCTGCACAATTAATTGAATCGAAATCACAATTTGAATGGATGCAATGAGCAAATAGCAATTCGCAAAAGCTGCATATTTTGAAGTACCATAATTTCCTCCACAAACAACAAAATATCGTTTCATGCTCTGCATAAAAAGTGCTAACTCTATAGGTTAGATCTGTGCAAACATCTTCTGAAACACATGAGTTGTTTTATTTATTTGTCAGTTCATCATAGGCCTATTTCAATTCTCCAGAATGCGTTAAAAAAGTTATTAATTAATTAAAATCTACATAAATCGCAAATCTAATTGCAATACTGGTTAGAAAATTACAATTATATATTTGTCCAAAATTGTGTAACCCTAGTTTACAGTAAAAAAAAAAAATGCTACGAAATTTAAAAAAAGTTATGAGTTATTAGGCTATAAGGTGATATTTTTACAGATAATGAAAACTTAACTAATACATTTAAAGACATAATTTAACACAAATTTTGGTTGGATTGACATAATATTGCCTGAATATCCTAATTGTAAAAATCTTGATATATTATTTTTTGTCAGTATTGCCTTCTCCTTCTTTCGACTTTTATGTTCTTCTGCTTGGCTGAAAAATCACAATTAGATATTTCCCCAAATTATTCAGCCCAAGTAAATATTATGAACAAGCCTATATTTGGTCAACAAAGGGTGGGGGAGTTGTAATTACTTGCATTGAGCATTGGGGGTGCACATTGGCATTGTTGTGGACACCCTTGGGCCAAATGGATGCACCTTTTCATTGACATCATAATTTAAAGTCTTTATCTGGGACGGTTCAGCTCCTCTCATTGAACCCTAATCATTGTGTCCTTTAGAGATAATCCAGAAGACGGTCATATATAGACACACACACACGCCACTGTTTACAGCTGCCCGATCAATACATGTTTGGCTCTGATTATGCACATACTAAGAAGCTTTTAGATTTTACGGTGACCACGTTCTCTCTGTTATTTGTGTGGTCATTCTTACACATTTGTATTTCCTGCTGATTTCTTGTGTTAATAGATGACAAAAGATAACGTGCTTCAACAACTGACATATAGAATTCATAAATTTGACTTAGTTTATCCACTTTTAAACCCATCTAATTTGCCCCTCCCAATGAAATCAATACTGATGACAGCGCCCTAATACAAAACCGCTGGAGTCAGGCCCAGGACGTGGTGCAGTCTGGTGATGTTGTTCTTACACTTACACAGATGTATTGATTATTCAGTCAAAATGTAATGGCACTTCTGACTTAATGTGCCTTAATGTAAAGGTCTAATTCAATGGACATTTGAGTTATGAAACAGTTCTTCATGTCCCTGTTCTCCAGATCTATCAAAGAATCGTCTGACAGACATCCCTCCTGAAGTGTGTTTGTTTGCACCGCTGGAGTCTCTCAACCTCTACCACAACTGCATCAAGTGTATCCCAGAAGCCATCATTAACCTACAGATGCTCACCTATCTAGACATCAGGTGGGTCTCTACAGTCAGCTTATTAACTAGAGGGAATAGACAAAAACACCAACCATAATTATATGTTGTTGTATTATTATAAAATGGTTATTGTTACTGATATTTATAATGTTGCACTTTATTGTGCTCAATTAACATCCTTTGAAACTATGTACAATATATTATGATGGGTTTCTTTGCAGTCGAAACCTTCTATCAATTTTGCCAAAATACCTGTTCAACCTCCCACTCAAAGTCCTGCTTGTGAGCAACAACAAGCTGGTGTCCATCCCAGAGGAGATCGGCAAGGCCAAAGACCTGATGGAGCTGGTATGTTCAGTCATTTTATATAGAATTATTATGTCAAATTTCTCACCCTCTGTCTCCCTCTTCAGGACATTAGCTGTAATGAGATCCAGGCACTGCCCTCTCAGGTTGGGAGGCTTCGGGCCTTAAGGGAACTCAACATAAGGAGGAACTGTCTTCACCTGCTACCAGAGGGTCAGTCTGATGCTCTATGTGTGTCACATGTGGCCCCATGTGTCAACAATAAACATCCTGTTTATGCAAATATTTTTCCAAAGAAGATGTTTGACAACTAAACCTTTTGTTGTTGTTTTTACCCTGGATTTGTCAATAAAGTGATCTAATTTGTGGCTCAGATCGATCATCAACTATTTAATGACTAGTACTGTAGAAGTATTATAGTGGATGTTTTTTCTTTCATTAGATGGCTCAAAATACTTCCAGTATCCAGTTATATGCAAATAGTAACTGTTTTCTGATGTAGTCCTTCATCTGATATGTGGCAGACTGTAATGGTTTCAAAGCAGAACTGAGGTCATGTATTTACATGTCACAGCAGCTCATTTTACTAATGCCACAGTTTGTCTACAGAGCTGGCAGACCTGCCTCTGATCCGACTTGACTTTTCCTGCAATAAGATCACAGAGATTCCTCCAGCGTACAGGAAACTCAGGCAACTGCAGCACATCATCTTAGACAACAACCCTATGCAGTCCCCACCTGCCCAAGTGAGTGTTCATCTAGACAATACATACTCATGGAAACATTTGCTCTTTCTAGTGGCCAAATGGTGAACTTCACTTAATGTGCATTTTATGTTTCAGATTTGTCTCAAAGGCAAAGTGCACATTTTCAAGTACCTGAACATTCAGGCATGTCGCATGGACAAGAAGCCCGATACGTTAGACCTTCCCACACTGAGCAAGCGCTGCCTCCCACAGCCCCTCACAGACAGGTGCAGACTGCTTTCCAGGCCATGATACTCCTATTCCAGTGCAAACTTTAAATGGATAGATATTTTATTGATCCCAAAGGAAATCCAAGTTCAGCTTTAGAAACATTTTTCACCTTTGCGTCTCAGTCTAAGGTTTCATGCAGCTTTAGCAGGAGAATTTGTCAGATAGAGTCAGCAGATTATGTATCAGGGCAGTTTGAGGTTGGACCTTTAGTTGTGTTTGGTGCATAGCTCAATAAACAAAACCGACAATATGGCAGATTTACTGATCAATATGATGTTTTTGCTGATACATTGGTTTCGATTTACCAGCTCAGTTTGTATCTGGCACAAGTGAGGCTTTCCAGTTACATTTGACGTACTTAGAATTTATTTATCACAATTATGTACCAAAAATACAAAATAATAGACAACAAGACAAAGCATAAATACATTCAAATAAAATGTGCTTTGTGTTATCTGTTTTCAGCATAGAAGATTTTTATCCTAGTAAGAACCACGGGCCTGACTCTGGAATTGGTAGTGACAACGGGGACAAGAGACTATCGACAACAGAGGTCAGAGTTCAAGTATTAAAATGAATTTCATGAAACTTGTGACTTGACCTTTGCCTGATGTTGTTTCTTCTCGTAGCCCTCAGACGACGACACGGTCAGTCTTCACTCCCAGATTTCAGAGACAGCCCGTGCTGATGCCCTCTCTCTGCTCTCCAAAATGGATTCTTGCAAAGGTTATCCACAATAAGTATCACCTTTAGACTTTGAAAGCAATAGACAGAGACAAAGGGGCTTATTGAATCAAGTGCCTAAAATTTGACGTTTATGTGAACGCGGATGCTTCCTCCCTCTATCAGATCAGGATCTCTATGACTTTATAGAGCCCAATCCGGACGACGATCCTGCTCTTTCAGAGAGCAATGGGCACCCCAACAGTCATGTGTCTTGTATAAAGGTTAGTTTTACCCTTTTACATATAGATGAATGGATAAATAAGACTGTAGAACTACCACACTCCAGGCTCCATGATTTAAAAGACAAAAGAACTGAAGGAGAACTGCGTTTTGTTTCAGGAATTGGAGAAAGTCCTAAACATGTCTCACCAAAACAAAGATAAAGACAGCTGGAAAGAAGAATCAGGGTGAGTTCCTATATGGTACTTTTGTGACTTCAGAGGCAATTACGTAACAACTGATTACTATAAAGTCTGTATTTTAACATTTCTACTTTGAGGGTTATTATGTGGGTTGTGCTCACACTAAATGTTTGTCCTGAATATGCTTGATGTCTCACTGGGTGCAGTTCAGACAAAGAGCAGCTGGCGGAGGAAGAGGATGAAGATCTGAAGGAAGTTCTGGATTTGAGGAAGATTGCGGTACAACTTTTACAACAGGAACAACAGAACAGGTGTGTGGTGGTGCTTAGTGTTCACAAAGCCCGTGCGATGCTACTCTCTACTTCACTTTCATTTCTCTGCATAGTCAGTGATAAAAAACACAAGAACCGCTATTTTTACATTTTACTTTCCTCAAATTTCTTTCTGACACATGTAATGCTTTGAATGAAATGAAATATGTGAAAAGGGATTTTTTAATCAATGTAAAAAGGACACATTTTATTTTATCTAATTTATTAAAGGCCACATGGGGCATCTAATTTTGCTGTCATTTTTTCTGGCAATCTCTTTCTGAGTCTTATAAACCCCCTGTTTTCCTCTCTTTTTCTGCTGCTGCTGCAAACGTGTTTTACTCCACTAGAAGGCGCTCCTTAATTTGCAGAGCCGAGAGTCTTATCCACAGACGGAGAGTGACTGGCCGCGCGCACAGGTAGAGGGGACTAGAGGAAATGCTTCACAATACTACAAACACACACAGAATACTTGAACTCAATGAAACATAACCATAAATACTACACCCTGGACCACACATGGAATTAAATTACTTTCTTTGATTTTGTGCAGATTCTTGAGTCACTCTGGTTCCAGCAGCAAGGCCAGGCCCCCAATTCAGGCCGCACGCAGGTTTACACTATTTATTGTTTTTTTTTGTTTACATTATATGATCCCATTACTATTGATAGTAGGAGATAGAGCACATGTACCATTGTAAAGTACATTATTTTGGAATACCAGTCACAATTTTGGCATGAACGTGTTTTAAAAAAAAGTATTATTGCATTACACTCTTTACTCTTACTTCATCAGTATCAACTTTGGCTCCTCATTTCATATTATCTTTGATTATGGCTTGGATGAGACCAAAATGTTTTTGATAGCTTGAAAATAACTGGATAAAAATCATAGTAAAATTGTATTGATTGGTTAGACAGTCATTAGTTATCACTAGGTCTGTGTGGTTTGTGGAAAATGTGTAATTTTTTAAATCCATATTGCAATGAAAATAAGACCTGAAATAAGAAATAATCATAATATGCACAAAATATTTTAGGGAGTTTTAATGAAGTTATGTTTTCTAGTGCATCCCTTGATGAAGGAACCAGTGGAGCATCTGTATTGAGTGGACAGGTAAAACATGAACTCCATGATAGAAATAATTAAACTCCATATTGGTTAGTTTATTGTTTTATGATATGGTTTGCCTTTTTTCTCAGCCCTCTACTTCCTGCTCATTTGACGGAAGTCTGAAAACAGATAGTGACCCTGAGTCCAAATGGCCCGAAATGCCACCAATCCTCAACCAAAACGATGAGCGCCGCAGAAGCAAGTACCTGAGAAAAGACTATTTAAAGGTATGCACCAAAATGTGTTTTGGTAAACTAGACATTTTATTATGATTTTTCTATAGAAGTAGGTGTGACTGGCTAGACTAAACTCACTTATCAGAATGAATAACAGTCTATTTTAATATGAATTATTAATTCCATAATAATTTATTCACCATGTATTATGATTATTTTGCACCAGTACAAGTGTCAAAATGCAAGAAAAAATGGCAACGATGACAGTGAGGTAAGTATTCACTAATTTACCATAGCTCAGTTGAGAGGCTGATTTCTAAAATGTTTTTTCTTTATATCATTTGCAGGAGAGCTTCTGCAGTACAGATGTAACCTCCACTCTAACTGTGTTTGGGCTAAAGCCAAGATCAGGTCAGTTTTCAAACAATTTCATTATGTATGACATTATTAAAAATAACAGTAACAGTCTCACTGCCTACTCATACTTAATGTCATCTTTTTGATATATGAAAGTTTATTTTGGCTCTAGGGCCATTCCTTTCTGAGGAAGCCTTACAGTAAAGAAGACATACGCATCAATCAAGTTAAGGCAGCATAATAAGTAGCAATTAGCCCTTTCACAGCTGTCACACAACCTAAATCGCTCACAGGCAAATTAGTCCGGAAGCCTGCCCCCTCCTACGTAATATTTTTGCTACCTTTTTCTTACTATTATTTTTTATTAGTACCGTAAAATGCGGGCTATTGAGCGCTCCCGAGTATAAGCCGCACCAGCCATATTTACAAAGAAACACAACTTTGTACATATATAAGCTGCACCTGACTATAAGCCGTGGGTGTCCATGTTGTACCATGCGACATTTACGTTGCCAGGCCGGTTCGGGTAGAGGCGCGCACGTGGCAGACGCGCGCACGTGTTTTGTAACATGCGCTCCACAGTGAAAGAGTGCGGTGTGCAGCCAGTGCTGTGTTGTTTTCCTCCTCATCCTTGAATAAAGTGGTCAAAACATGTGACGTGAGAAAAGACGCCTTAATGAAAGTGCGCGGCTGCTACACGGAGCGGAGGAGAGAGAAAAAGAGAGCGCAACGGAGGAGAAAGAGCAGCAGAGGAGAGAGAGCGAGCCACGGATGCCTTCCCAAAAACCTGAAGAAAGTAGCGAGGGAGAGAGATCATGTGGGCCAGTGTTAGCGGAGTAACAGGCTCGTCTGGTACAGAAGACGTCCCGTTGGTGCAGGTAGAACAGTAAACACGTAGTTACTTATTCTGCCTATAAACCTCTGCATGGAACTCAGTTTACGTAACTCCGATTCTACACATGCTCGGGCTCGGTTCGGGTTCGGACACACGTGCGCGGCCGGTCGGGTCGAATCATGCAGCACATGACTCCGAGTCAGATTCAAACAGTTCCCGCGCGGGCTCGGGTCGGGTTCGGGCTTGAATTTTTGAGCCCGATCTAAACTTTACCCTAGAGGCTGTTCCCGGAAAAATACATAAATTAGCTGCATCACTGTATAAGCCGCAGTGTTGAAATCAAGAGACAAAAGTAGCGGCTTATAGCCCGCATTTTACGGTATATACCTTGAGTTTAAGTCTTTTGTTTCAACTCAGCCCCGTTCAGTTGCGGGACCCCCAAACCCCCTCTTATGAACCAAGACTCTGACGTAATAAGTGGTGCTATAGTCACATAGAGTGTCAGTCATGAAATTTGAAACAAAGAATACTGCCATAATGAGCAATACAACAATATAACATGATTGGGGTTTATCCATATTAGTTTCCAATTATTAGACAAAATATTGAAGAAAATATTAAAAAATGGCATTCTCATGGACAGATCCTCTTCACAAACGGTTACAATGTGACGTCAACGGCATGGCTTTACAGTTCCATATGTAGATAGAAAGCTTCCCCAATTTATTAGCTTCAAATTAAGACCAGATGAGCTCTTTATCTCAAACAATTCACAGCTGTAGCAGAGTTAATATTCTGTACTCCCAAGCCAAAAAATAATAGTAATAGTAATAGTAATATTTGCTGTCAGGGTTGTGCTTTCTGTCTGTCTGATTTATTGAGTGTCTACTTGATTTAACCTTGCAGCTTTCACCAGAGGAAGCAAACAGGAGTTATCGTCGAGTGACCCCAGTTTCACCATGAGGAGGAAGATGGAGCACCTGAGGGAGGAACTGGAACAGATATCGCTCTTACGGCAGGTCAGACATCTGCTTCTTTATCCGTCAGTATTTCACACCAATCCACAAGGCTATTATAGAGCTTCTGTCCCTGTAAATATGCGTTCTTTCAATTAGATAAAGGGATATGGACACAACAGGTTACATCACAAAACATGCAGTACTTGGAGACAAAGGGACTGCATGGTCAGACCCAAATATCAAAGGCAATTTCACAATAGTATACATAATCAAATAACTGATATCTTGGCTGTCTTGGACTCTAATCCACTGTTAGTGTAGAAGTATAGAAGAAAAACTGTAGTAAAGATGAGGTCCAACTTGCACACACCATAATATAACAATAGCCGCAAGTCTGTAAACTCTTTATTACACATGACATTGCATAGTAATGATGAGCAATACCAGTGATTTTTGATTCGATCCTATACAGAGTAATACAATGATACGAATCTGATACCAATACCAATGAGTTTTGTTGTAAAATGCATTGAAACTCCTCTCCTGTCCAAAATTTTACTTCAGGTATCACTATTTTCATTGCACCTCAGCTTGAACTAATATAAAAAGTAAATTTATGTGTAGAAAACCTAAAATGCAAACTATATATTCTGAAAATTATAAAAAAAATAATTGATTAAAAAGCTGATATTTGTGTATGTATCGATACTTTTTCCATACTTCTGTTCTTTGGTTTCGATATATCAATAATTGGTATCGATCTCCATCACTTAAACTTCCCCGTCTCTCTTTGTGCTCCCAGAATATCGAGTCTCGTCTGAAAGTGCTTCTCCCTGATGACGTGGGTGCCGCTCTGATGGATGGGGTCGTTCTCTGTCATTTGGCCAATCACATCAGTCCCCGCTGTGTCGCCAGCATTCACGTCCCCTCACCTGCTGTGGTAAACAGGATTCACATCAGTCTTTGTTCATAGGTTTTTCCTTCAGACTATGCCTATGTTGTAAATTGTAATTTAATTTTCAGCCAAAGCTCAGTATGGCAAAGTGCCGGAGGAATGTGGAAAACTTCCTGGATGCCTGTAAAAAATTGGGTGTCCCACAGGTAAGCAGCACAAAATGTTAAAACAATATCTAATGGAAACAAAGTAATGGAATCAAATTTTGGATTGGTTTTGTTTCTTTGTAATCTGAAAGGCAATACAATAGCCAGTGTTTCCAGCATTAGGAAGAGGTTATGTATGTTAAATGGCTAAATGGCTCCTTTTTGATGGTTGCTCACAGTCTAATCCTATAGAGGTTATGCAGAGAAATTCTTTTATCAAAAATGCTCCTCAACCTTCGGAATGAGTGGCAGAATTATAGGCTGCTCTACTGATGTGTTTCTTTGCTTTTCTTTGGCCTATTTTTTGTCTATGGAGCTTTGTTTGGCTCAAATCAACTTTATACAGTAAAATGTAAACTGAAACTGAAGGAAAGTTTATCAGTGTTGTTGCTACGGATGTGAAGAGTTTAGCTTGTTAACGGCAGTTGAGATTAACGACAGCTGCCGCACCTCACTTGGACTCATAAACATCTTATTTAAGGAGAAAAATGTAATGCCTACATCTGTGTGTGATCCCAAAGTCTGTATCAGTGATAAATGTGAGCATAGCTGCAGTGTTCGGGTTTTCTACAACAGTTTACATTATTTTCTTCTTTTAGATGTCAGATACAACGTAAATATTTTGCAGAGTTGTAAACCTTTACATTTATTAATAGACTTTGACCACTTTTTCACATTTTAGTTGTGTTTTGAGCTTCTACAGAAGAAAATGTAATTACTCCCCATTGAAAACTCTTAACCCAGTAGTGTAGAGTTGTAAAAACATGTTCTGAAATACATTCCTTTATTAGTTTGACCATACTCCATATCCTTATTTCAGTTTTTTTTTGTGTTTAAAATGTGAACTTTAAGCAGGATCACATTATTAAAACATAATTCGCAAATCTACTCGCAAATAGGAATTTTTCCCAAATCATGCAAGCCTTAGTAGGAATATAAAAACAAATACTCTCTTTGCACCTCAAGTCAAGAAATGCCAACCCATTAATCAAGTGGTGGAGAAGAGATCTAAATGTTATTATGTTCTGTAACTTGTGATGTTAATTGTGCAGAGGGTAAATAAAGAAGAGAGATAAGTTGTTAGTATAATAGACATGGGAAAATAACATGGTAGTATTCAGAAATATAGATTTTTAAAATAGGGAAAATTATGGTAATTTATACTGAAACATTTTAGTGTAATTTTTCGAGCGAGTAGTGTCAGGTGCTTGTGTTCATATATGTACATTGAAAATTATGCTTATGTAGATTATTTCTTTTCTGTAATTTATAACAAATACAAATTATACTTTGCTCATGTACTCAAAATAATTATTCATCCTGGGAATACTTTGCTGGTTTGATCTGCAGGACAAGCTGTGCCTGCCCCATCACATCTTGGAGGAGCGTGGCCTGGTGAATGTGGGGCTAACGGTCCAGGCCCTATTGGACCTGCCCACCTCAAAGAGCGCACTGGCTGCTATATGACACTGAGTGAATGTCTGTAGTCTTAGACAAGCCCTCACAGCCCCTGTCCCAACGGAGAGGGTCCAGGGAGCCCTTTGGTGAGGACCCAGAGGTGTGTGCACGTGCAGACTATTTCTGACAGATTCAGAACTCTGATATGACGTCAGCGCGGTCCACGTCCTGCACACATTTTCTCCTGTACCTTGTCCCGCTTTAGGACTTGCCATGTCTGTGTGTGCTTGTGTGTGTGGACTTCATACTAGGTGCACAGAAAAATGACTGACATGGGAAGTCTGACATGAGAGCTGTATATCCCTCTGAAATGCTCAGTGAATATTGAGCCTGCAAGTGCCAGAACTGCAGTGGTGAAGACATGGGGCACAAACTCTAAACTAAAACGACTGACAAGATTCTGCTGTTTTTTTACACTTTTTCTTTTTTAACCCCAAAAAGAGAAAACATTTTTACACTGTTTAAGTTTCAGAACATTCTGATGCTATTGCCAAACGCAGTGCCAGTTTATATGGTTTGACTCTTGCTATTTTTATTTATTTTTTCCCTTATGTACTGTACAAACCTGTATGTATCACAGAAAAGATGACACTTGACCACTGTGATCAATGTGCACAGCTGAGGCCAAACTCTTGTAGCGTTTATTTAATTTTAATTTTGAACTTTTTTTTTAAAATGTACCACAGAAAGTAAAACACTGGACTGCTCTGGTTTACCTTGTACTGTATTGATTCGTGTCTGTCAGACATGATCCATGCTGTTGATTGTTTCTGATACAGTTGTTAAATCAGGGAATGTAAATCTCTCATCTATTTGTTAATTTGTTTGATATTTATGGGTTTTACGGTGTACTGTACATAATATTTTCCATATGCGTATATATCAAACTAAACTGTTTTGGTAGACATCAAAAACAACCTAAAATTCCTTTACAAACTACGTTTTCAATCATGTAGCTTTTACCCCCAGTGAAAAACTTAATTTTGACCATGTATTAAATGTCTGCAGTTTTAATGGCACTATCAAGATGAGTGGCTGTGGTCACATCTTGAAAGTAAACTTTTAAATTTAGCACACACTAACTGTTATATTATACTCCGTGCTGTTTTTTCTGAACACTGTTGAGTATCTGTAGCTACAAATGCTGATCCAAACATCTGACTGTGACGCACTGTGCCTTAAAGATGCTTGATTTGATTTTTATTTGTGAAATAATTTGTCATTTTTTTCTGTGGCTTATTCTATTCGATATTGTTGGTGATTATCACAGAAGACGCGATATTGAAGAAAATAGTGCTGGAAACTGGGCTTCCAATGCAATGGAATGATGCTGCCTTATAGTAACCTACAACCTACCCTAAACATGGACGCCACACCTTCGTCTTTAGAAAATGTAATTTTAGGGTGGAATTATTGTGTTTGCATAAATGTCATCACACCCGTTTTCTCTTAATTTGTTTGTGGACAAGGTAAAACGAACATATTGTTCAATGTTAGTGGAGCAGTGCAATCTTGCAATCCTCCCTTCAGCACATTTTTCTGGGTTTATATTTGTTTCTTGTTTTTTTACTGTCAGAATATTAAACAAAACATGGGCTTGTCCATATCATGCCCAGTGTGGAGCTCAGTATCCCAGCACCCCCATTTTGGAACAAAACTGCTACAAAGTTTGCTTGTAATACTCATAATTTGTGGTACTACAACTTTAATTGTCAGAAAAACTACACTGTATTTATTTATGACACACCTTTGAAATATGTTACAGATTGTGATTACAGGAGGCCATTCATCATTGAGGCCATGTGACACAACTGCCTGGACATCTTTGTGAAAAACAGCTGGGCACGTCTTTATGCAAAACTGCCAAGACATTTTTGTATTTCAACCTGGATGCATGCAAGGGCCCTACTCAAGTTGAAACTGTTGTACATATCATGTGTAAAATAGGACTTTCTTAAGAGTAAACGTGGGACAAATGAAATAAAGTTGATTCTTTGCAGTGCTCTTGTGTTCTTGTATGGTTCCTGTTTACATACCAGTGTAATGAATTTGCCTAAAAGATAGCATGTTCCCGGCAATAGCTTCCGATATGTTAATAATAAATATGTTTCTCCTGAATAACTGTCATCTTATCTTGTTCCCTGAAATTATGTGTCATTTTGGTGGGAATATTATGCAAACAGCACTTTTTGCTCTCCTTCACTAGACTTTATTGTCATTGTCAAAGAAAACATTTCGTTTTGATAGTCTGTATATTCATCTAAATACATGCATGTCGTTATAGGTCATAATAGTCATTATTTATATAACAGGACATCTGAATTCGCCTACTTTATATTCTTAATAATGAAACACCATTGCTCTAGAATAGGCTACGAAGTATTAATTAATTAATTAATTATCTCTGTTATAGGCTTGTGCGATCACAGCGGGCCAAATTCAGTTACCATCGTCAAAGGCATTTCCCTAACACAATGTACAGTCTCTGATCAGTGCACAGGCTTCAGTTCCAATGAATAGACACTCCTTGGAAACTGCACTTGATGCGCGTCCAATAAAAGCCTTCACGCACACAGCGCACAACTGATTTTCGACTGCGCCAATGCGCAGCCTTTTTGTCCACGTTATTCAATTTTTATTAACTTGATTAGTCAAGACCACTTTGCTCTGCATATTCTTGTGTGACATTTGTCGGACCTATTTGCAACTTGATGGCGGTGAAATCTTGTCTCGCGCAAATGTTACTATTAATTATTTTGAAGTTCGTCCACACTTCAGGTTGGTCTCCTCCTGTTTCAGGATTTAAAGGACTTTGTGCATTTGATCATGGGGGGTTCAGTTTTCCTGTTCTCAGGACCTTTGTGTAGCCTCGTCGGAATAGGCCTATTTTGTTTTGAATTTGCAATTTTCATCAATTTGAAACTCAAAATTATGCACTAGATAGGCCAAATTTTTAATTATAAAAATACTCTTGGTATATGATATTAAATAATTGATTTACACTTTTTCTGCAGTAGACCCTCCTGAGGACCTGACCATCACAGACCCGGGGCACTTGGGAAACCTGGAGGTCCGCTGGAGCCCCCCTCTGGAGCTGGCCCGGGTGAAGGAGAAGGGTCCGTGCTTAGTGCTGTATGAGCCGCACTACTATGACAGCTACAGCCGCAGGTGGACTGTGAGTGTTCATTCAACAGTGTCATCTACACCTAAACAATGGGGTCTGCTAAAATGTAATGATGTGCGTCCTGTAGAGCATTAGGACCACCCAGACTTCGTTCAGTGCCCAGTTTGATCTGGCACAAGAAGTGAAAGTTCGTGTTTATTCTCTCATCTCCGGAGCGTGTGTGGAGGGTGGCACAGTCAAGAGCAAAAACTACACTGAAGTGGTTCAAAAACCACACGTGGAAGGTTAGTACACATCAGATTACATTTACACCAGACACAATGGTCCTAAGTCTGGATGTACTTCTTTCAGGCATGGAGGGCATCCAGGCTCTTACGTGTGTTTACTACAACATGGAGCACCTGGTTTGCAGCTGGAAGAGAAGCTCAGAGATGCCCGCAAAGGCACAAGTGGCTCTGTATTACTGGTGCGTGTTTTATACCATTTTAAGCCTCTTTTTTATTTGAACTATTCTATACATTTCCTATTTTTGTTTTTAAAACCATGTTATGAGTAGGAGGAAAGTTACGTAGTTAATCATCATATGAGGTGTTTTATGTGAGTAAATGTGACGTCATGTAGGATCAGTAGCGTGACGGTACCAAGCGGCATCAAAGCAAATGTGTGAGGGGTAGAGAAATACTTGTTTTTGTTTTTGATGTTGTAGGCACAGAGACCTCGCACATGCAAAAGAGTGTCCACGCTACATTATTTCTGGGGGCTTTAGGAGTGGCTGTAATTTCTCTGAAACAGATTTACCCACTTTCTCCGATGTGAACCTATGTGTGAACGCGTCCTCAGACCACCACATTCAAGCCAGATACGCCAAGCTGCAGATCCAAAACATTGGTACTGCACAATGTGCTACTATTTGCTGTTCTCACCAGGGCTCAGTCAGTCATGACTCATTTGTTTCAGTGAAGCCTAAAGCACCTGGAGAGGTGCGTGTGGAGGCAGGTGCAGACAGGCAGCTGAGAGCTCAATGGGACAGTCCTGATGGGAAGATACCCCAACACTGTCTGCAGTGGCAGGTCCAGGACAGGAGAGAGGACCAGGAGGGCAAACACACTCTGGTACATACGGTTATATAATCTATTCACATCATTTGATTGAAATGTATTCCTTTATTGACCTTTATTTAACCAGGATGGTCCCACTGAGATTTAGAATCTCTTTTCCAGGGGAGTCCCTGGAAAAGACCCCAGAGGGGAGGAGCATGTTGTCCATGTTTTTAATGGTACAGGAAAAAAGTTTTTAAAAAGCAATGTTGAAAGTGAACATGAAGTTACTAAAAAGGTGCACTGAGGCAGGAGATGATTCATCTTTGTACAACATTAAATTGTGTAAAGAATTCAGCATCCAGACACAATAATTTGTGGGAAAACCCTTGACACAAAGTCCGTTTTCAAGTAGGACCAAAAAGGCATTGAGTCATCTTAACATCATTATTGAGTCATGTTGCTTAATGGAAACTATGGTGATCTGTTTAAATGGATAATAAGCCATTCAAAGTCAAATTGCTGAGTACAATGCATGACACAGATTCTACTTGAGTTTCTGCCTGAGCAAGATAATACCTGCTACAGGTTATTCAAAATTGAGGGGGACCTTTTAGAAATCTAATTCCCTATAATTACTATAGGCCAGAACAAGCATTTTGCAATCAATTGATGTCACAGTAGAGAATATAAGAATGTGTCAATCAAAGTTCTTTTATTCAAACTCCACTCCTGCTTATAATGTGTTTTTTTCTTCTTACAGATCTCATCCAGAGAATCAGCTGTTATGTTGCTTATTCCAGATAATGAGACCAGCTGCCTGAGAGTTCGATCCATGTTGAATAAATATTGTGCCGACAGCGGTGTGTGGAGTGACTGGAGTCCATCTGTGTGCTTCCCAGGTACATACCTGTTATTTAGAGTATTGCTGTATAAAATGATATTTCTCAAGCAATACAGTGACACTGTGTTAATTACTGCTGTGGATTAACTGGGTGTGTTTCAGTGTGGTTTCCAACAATCTAACCCAGTTTAGGTCTGCATTTGGACCAGGTTTAACCCCAGACTAAACCCAGTGTAGGTCTGCATTTGGACCAGGTTTAACCCCAGACTAAACCCAGTGTAGGTCTGCATTTGGACCAGGTTTAACCCCAGACTAAACCCAGTTTAGGTCTGCATTTGGACCAGGTTTAACCCCAGACTAAACCCAGTGTAGGTCTGCATTTGGACCAGGTTTAACCCCAGACTAAACCCAGTGTAGGTCTGCATTTGGACCAGGTTTAACCCCAGACTAAACCCAGTGTAGGTCTGCATTTGGACCAGGTTTAACCCCAGACTAAACCCAGTATAGGTCTGCATTTGGATTTCATAGCGTGTAAACTCTGTAAAATCTTGAACAGGTCTAGACTACAAAATTATGATCCAGTGTCTCATTTTACTATGATGGACCAAAATTGGAGTGGTGAGTGAAGTGCTACTTGTCTCCATGGAGATGTAATTGCTTTGCCTGGGATGTCCCACGGAATGCCATTAACTTATCCATCTTACATCGTTTCAATTACAGGTGTTGTTGCTGAAATAAAATACCTTTAAAAACATGATTCTTATCGTGAGCGGGCTCGCCTGGTGGTGTGGTGGTGCCCCCTGCTAGTCTCCATGGAGACATGTAATGCCATACTGTGGATAGTGCTTAAAATACTTCTAAAACCAGGGGAGTCATAGGTTTGGTTTAGGCTTTTTTTTTTTTTTCTTGCTTTTTGGTCAGTTCGCTCTCTTAACACATAGACTTTCAAGTGGAAACAACAAACTTGTCTAATCTGTTCCTAAATATGCTTTTTTATTTCATTTAATCCACTTCATCCACAGATTTTTCTGGGCCATTGTAAGAGGTTGTTTTGTTTAAATGTATTTTTCTCCTGTTGTGACAAAAAGCCCTTAAAGTAGCACCTACACTCACCAAACTTTGCAATCTCTTACTTAGCAAGATTTTGACAGAACATACAGAAGAATTTGTTGATATCTAATTCTAAGTTCTTAGTTAAAAAAAAAGGCAAGTTTAGGCCAATTTTCAGTCAGATCCAGTTAACTGAAAAACTAAATAAGAAATCCAAAAGCCCTGTATTTTTTTTTCTTATGACTAATATGTGTACAAAACTAACCAAGAAATTTAAACTAAATTTAATTTAAATTTTAAAAAAAAATTCTTTTTTTTTCCAGATTTAGAGGTTTTCGATTTCTATATGAAAAAAAATGTATTGCATTTTTCTTGCATTTATGTGAGTAAACTACAGAAGAAGTTTAAAATAGATATCTTTAAATTCAAGATTTTTTTCTATTTACCTGCAGTGTCTCACCTTAAGTAAATGTAGAGGAGTGGAGTGGTTTAGTGTTTCAATGAGCTCTTTGTGATGAAGCTTTGGCCTTGGCTCTCGTCTTTTCTAGAGAAACAGAGCTTGGCATCTGCACCAAGCCGGGACTTGTTGCCTGAGTACAATTATATTGCTGTCACCATCATCTCTGGACCGGTGCTGCTTTTGTGTGTGTGCACTGCCGTCAGACTGTAAGTAACACAAAACACATTTCCGAGAAAACAACAATGACTGAGCAAAGTGTGACTGAATTTCAGATTGAGACAGTCAGGACCAGTCAAGAAAAAGGAGGCATCACCGAGCACCCTGTTTGACAAGAGCTCCTCGGAGATCATTCCAATGGCTCAGAACGTTTGAATGTGAAGATGCAGAAATTGTTTAATGTAGAATATATCATTGCTTTTTGTGCTCTTTGAATATGTTACTGGTTGGTTTGCCTGTTTACACAATATGGACTGCAGCTTATAGTTTTTGTTAGTGATCGAGTTCTTTTTTGAGGATGAAAGTCAAAATGCCACAGTTCTTGCCATTTGTGCGTATTTAACGTCTAACTCACTGTACTCAAAGAAAGCCTCAACAATGTCATTATTTATCATGCTGCGTTCAAAACAGAAACACGATTTTATGGAGACTGCTACTCTGCTGTGACAGTCATTATTATTTATAGGCAATTCTACTATATATTGTAATGTTTTATTGCTTTAAATAAAGTATTTTCTTAAAATCTTTGTGACTTCTGAAATACAGTATTAATAATGAATTGAATTATACTTTTCTCATTGTTGCAGTTTTTAAGTAAAGTGTAAAGTTTTTTTTTTTTTTCACTTCAGCTGGGACCAGAAGATAAGCTATAATGGTCACATTTTGCATTAACAGAAATCTACACAAGAGCTATGAAACCCACACTTCTAGCGCCTCATTCTTCATATTTGTTGTACATTTTATATGATTTTTTTCATGAAAATATTTGGTAGTGAAAAAAGAAGAAGAATATATTGTGTGGTTAACTTTTTTTTGTTTGTTTTTAAGACAACCGTTACCTTAAGGTGTTGTCAAAAAAACAAAACAACTTTGTCTTAACGAACAAACAGAAATTAATTAAAAAAGAAAACATGATGAACTTCCCTAAAGGATTATGTGGAGATGTGATGTGTCTGTTGGGTTTTTGAGAACACGTCCATGTGGCTCTCGCTGATATCGAGTTTGTTCAATAAACTTCAAACCTCAAGGTCAGAGTCTGAGCATCTGCCTGATTCCCACAGAAGATCAACGTTCAGGGTGCATGGTTTCCCATATCTTTCTGTTTGAAAACATATATTTGAAAACATACCAAGACAAAGGATGCTCCTTTTGAAATGAAATATAAAGCATTTTCAGCAACAAAAGCAAAAAGGAGAGTTTTATGGTACAAGTAAAAGCCAAAATAATATCACAATAAGTTTACATGTCATGGATAACACTTAATACAGGAAATAAGAAAGCCATGTTTACTTTAACTTTGAACCCCAATACATAATTTTGTATATAATTTATTTATCCCAGCAGTTATTATTGTTATTATTGCATTCATTTTTGCAAGAATATACACCCTGTGGTTTCTTCATTTACTTGCTAATTTATCCTGTGTAGCTACTGGCTTATGTGAAACAGTAATGTTTGTTTTTGTTTTAGGTTACCATTTAGCATTTTCACAAACATCTCAAAATGTATTATTAAAATAGGAAAATACATTAACATTAAAATTGAAATATAGTTTTATTTTCTAACAACTTGGCTAATGATGGGGCCCTCAGATGTTATGCATAACTGTATTTAGTCTTGCTACTTTTCTCAAGTGCAGAAAAATACAACTGAGAGGAAAAACAGAAAACATCACATACTTTTGAGGGCCTTTCCCTGCTCTGGGCCCAGGGAAACCAGTACCTTTTACCCCCCCAGTCCGGCACCCCTGAGAACAGTCATGGCAGAGGTGACTTCCCACAGGTTAATGTGTAATTTTGGTGGAGCTTGGACCTGATAGAAGTTTGGTGGGAAGCTAATGTACAGCCAGGGAGTTTAGTGCCCTGTCCATTTGGCTGTTTCTCCAAAACGTGGATGGGCTGAGTGGGACACTGTTGACTAACTTTCCAAACAATGTAAGGTTTGAGTTGATTGATTTTTGCTCATAATTATTCAGTTTTCAGCCTCATGATTCCCAGGAGACCTCCTCCCCTCGCCCTGTCTCCCAGGATCAGTAACTGGAATCTGTCCCTGCATTGAACAGAGCGCAGGGCCTGAACAGTTACTGCTCCCGGGCGTCAGCAAACTCACCACAACCTGCAATGACACTGGATGTGACTCTATTATGTATAAGGAGTGTTATGTAAACTCGCACTATTTTCAGAGGAAGCAGAAACCTCAAATGTGGCCGTTAGGTTCAACAGATGGAGCAAACTTTATCAACTGTGTAACTGTGGAAAGCAATAATTCTGACAATGCCTTATTGTCAGTGGTACAGAGTATCCGGATCTTCTTCTACATAACTTTTTAATCAGACAGTTTGCATAACTGACTGGTATTATTTTGAAGAACAGACATTTTTGATGGACTGGTGGTACTGATCAAAGGGTAATAATCGTATATTACCCTTTGATCCTTTTATTGTTATTATAAAACAAGTAATTAATGATTGTAATCACTAAACACATAATTTATGTTGAGTGATTATACTTGTGTCTCATTATCTACCACAGATAAATCCATCACGATACCTGTATTGCCTGCCCAAGTGGTTAATTTCGCAACATTTATTGTTGTAGCTTGAATACTCCGCCTTCTTTAATTCTCAACACTAGATGGCGTAGTCGTATCCTTGGCAGACGACATTGTTAAAGACGTTGTGATTGTTTGTACTTCATCAGCAACAGATCACCATTCTGAACAATGAACAACAGTTTCAGACTAACTCTGCATTCACATTTTCAAGTGTCCATCAAGAACCAAGAAAACAGCCCACGAAGACTGTACTCAGAAGAGCCCTCCAGCCCGAGGAGGAGGCTCCGGAGAGCCACTTCATAAACGTTCAGACTCATTGATCTTAGTGCAACTATGAGTGAAGGGACACCAGAAGGAATGTGCTCCCTTCTCTTTGACCTGAGGTCAAAGGTCAATACATAAATATTGTGCGAAGCTATAATAATATCACACACTTGCTCAAAACTACTCAAGTTTATTTTCTTCATGTAGAAATACTCTGTACACATTTACATTCTTCATATCAGCACATACTATTAACACTTCACTGCTCCTACATCATTGTACATTATATGCTTCTTAAACTTCTAATAGCAGAAGCTTTAGATAATATAACAAGCAAAAACAACTTTTTTATAAGAAGAAAAATAAAGCTATAAATACATATAATAACACGCCTCACAATTTTTCAACAAAATACATAAAAATAATTGCAAGTTCATCTTCAGTCTGATATGTACGCTTGTGACTCTATAAAAATAGAGATTTAGGTCAATTTAAAGAAGAAACGTCCAGCTTCTTTGACCTGCGCCTACCCAGAATTCACTGCGACCTGGAAGGGGTAGAAGTCCGCACAGGCCTGTCCTAAATTAGACCCTCTACCCTGTGTAAAAATAGGACAGTAATGGGTGTGTGCTTGCATGTTGACTGCAGGGAGCAAAGGGTGAGGGAATCGAGCACACCTCTGTCACTGGGGTGCGTTTGAACAGACTCAGTACATGGCATCTTCGTAGATGTCGGTGCGAAGGCAGAAGAGGATTCCTCCGCCCAACATGAAGATGGTGGCCCCCCAGCCCAGACCGTAGCCCCAGTTGAACTCATGGTACGTCTGAAGAACTGTGCCATCGATGAATTTGATCGGGTACAGCACCAGCGCACAGGCCTGGAGCACCACTGGAACAAAGCAAGAAAAATAAGTCTCATTAAAGGAACACCACCAAGCTTCCATTTCTCTCATCTTACTTGTTTTTAAGGTGAGACAGTGCAGGTGAATAGGAAAAAATCTTAAATTTAAAGATATGCATTTGAAACTTCTCCTGTAGTTTACTCACATAAAAATAAGAAAAAATAGTATGACACGTTTTTCATCGTGTAATGTTTTTGTGTCAAAATAAGCCAAAAATACACATATTTGGGACGTATAAACATGGACAGAACCAGGTTTAAATTTCATGGTTCATTTTGTACGCATATTAGTTATAAAAAAAAATGCATTTTGGATTTATTATGAAACTAGATTTGACTACAAATTGTCCGAACATTTCAAATTTTGCCTAATTTTTTGACATGAATTTCAATAAATCAGTTTTAGAATTAGGTATCAAAAAATCCTTCTGTGCTTTTCATCAAAATCTTGCTGAGTCCAACTTTGTAAAGTTTGGTGTGTGTAGGATCTACTTTAAGTGGCAATCCTTATGCATCTGTGGGAGAAAAATGCATTTTAAGAAAAAGGCCTTTGAAGTTACAATGTCCCAGAGAAATCTATGGATGAAGTGGAGTGTAGTGTCTCGCCTTAATTGATTAATAAGAAAATTATACCGTATAACCGCAACAAATTCCCCAGATGGATTACAATCTGTGTCTGTTTTTTCGCTGTGAGTTGTGCATTCAAAGGACATTAGTAATTACACTGTGCAATTGTGATTATTGGTGAGTCATTTCCTCTGCACAGTCAGTGGTCCCTGTAGTAATCTTGTGCCGTCACATATTAAACGTCCTGTACATTTTCTTTGAGTGACTTTCCGGAAAAGTGTCCCACCTTTCCTTCCTAAAGACACAGAGTAGTGGAAGCCCAGGAATGTGGCGGCGCTATAGTGTGCTCCAGGTCAGATTTCGGGACAGAAAATAAATCCCACGCAGTCACAGCACCAAAGCCAAAGTACTTTTAACACAGGTCCACCTTCCACTGCTGACGCCCCAGACTGCGGCCCATAGAGAGGCCTGTTTCTCACTGGAAAGAATAACACAGCACCCACAGCGAGCACGAACACTAACTCCTTTGTGACTTCTGTTTTAGACACAAAATAACTCTGAGGCTGGCCTTTCAAAATAACCTTCAAGGAAATGGAGACTAAGAAACGTTGTTGCATAACATGTCATTTTGCATTCAGTTGGAAACATTTGTATTTATTTGATTTGAGATGCCTTATATAATCAATTAACAGCTTATTGTAGTAAGTATTCGAGATTATTTTTTTATGATAGATTTGTCAATATTTAAATGGTATTTTAGAGTGTTTGAGGTGGAAATGCTCTTAGTCACAAATTGGTAACACAAGTTTTAGGTTCAGTTTTAGTTTTTGTAGTAGTTATAGTATTTGAGCATTTAGTGGGTGTTCAGTACATTCTCATGGCTTTTATAACATTGTGGGTGTGACAGAAAAGCCTCCGGCAGAGATTAAAAAACGAAAAATACAGCGGTATAGACAACGCATAAACAAGTGCTCAATGCAATATTTAGATGTGCATCAAAAATGGCAAAAAGAGGGATTGTTGTTGATTCAGTATTCATGAGTAAGTTCTATGTATCTTAACTGAAGGAGCTTAGGCTGGTTTAAGCCAAACAGTGACATTTTGTTACATTTTCATTGTGCCATTCAAGTAAGTCAAGAAAACCATAATGGCTGCATCATGTAGTTCTGCCAATCTAAATGTGTACTTAAGAAAATATGAAACGACATCCTGAGCAGCACCCAAATATACAACAGCACTGGGTGTCTCTCAGTGACTTCACTAACGTCTAAAGTCGGGAGATTAGAGGTTTGTCTTGGCTCAGGCTCCAGCTGGTTTCCAGTTTCTTTACCACAGAAAATGTGAGCTCAACCAACTTGTCTGATTCAGAAACATGAATGTGTGTGCTGGAAACTCTCTCTGGAAATTGTTGTGGTTGCTGTCACAGCAGCTGGACACACTGTCCAAGAGTGCAGCTCAAAGAGAATTTGAAGCTGTAGGTCTATGCTGCCCACCATTATCTGTGCAGTTGACATTAGAGGCTGTTAAAGCTATTGAAAAGATCACTGAACGTTATTATGTTGTCAAGTTTGAACGTAAAATCACTCAGAAGTCTAGCAGAATGTCTAAAAAAAGTGACTTTTTGTTTATGGCTTCATATTTCTAAAAATTTACAGAAATAATTGTTTGTGTAATTAAAAAAAGATGTGTTAGGTACAGTGCCCGACACCCCCATAATATTTACAGTAGAAATGTAAAAGTACACTTAACTGTGATATAATCATACAAAAACAAACAACAATAACCTGGCCTTTGAACTACAAATGTGTATTTAAAAATACCTTACCAATGCAAGTTGCAAACTTTTGTCACAGCATGACAGAGGGATTTACCTGCAGTGAAGAGGAACACGGCCACGGTGCGGTAATATCGTCTGTGCGTCCCGTGGCAAAGTGAGATGAGGGCCACCAAAAATGCAACCAGAGTCGCAGCTGCCCCAGCCACGAGCAGCACCAGTGTGGCAATCTGCCAGTCTGGAGGACAGAGACACAGGTTAGAGAGGGGCAAAGGCAGCATCGTCCAAACAAAAGACTGATTCACCACTGTAGCTGAAATGAACTGCTGTGCTGACAAACACCACACAAAGACACCCAGAACAACACTCACAATCAAACATGTTTGAATAAGTTTATGTAGAGCTCTGCTGTTGTGGAGGGGAGATTTTAGTGCATAGATTAAAAATTGCAAAAGCATCAACATGTTATTGATAGACACAACCTAAATCCTCTTATGAAGTGCTGGAAGAGGTTTGTAGTTTGTATGAATTAAACTGTTGATGCTTCATTACTTGTTACCCTTGTGGCCATTCGTTATTCTATTCACTTTCCTTTTGAGCAATGCATTTCTACTTGGAACCAAACAGAGTTATTTCTCATTGATATAAGACATGTGTATCTTGTTCACTTTTGAATTTATCCCAGCCTATTGTGTCCCTTTTGTGGGCAGTGATTTGGATATTGATTTGGAAATAGTTTACGCTTTTTAAAAAGTAACTTCGATGTGGTGGCAATTAAATTTATGTTTTATGAGGAAGACAAAAAAATCCATTCTTTTGCAAGTGTCTAGTCCTTCTCTATCCCTTTGTCCAGAGCCTCTTTGATATCTCTCTGACCTCCAAGGACTCGGCTCAAAAGAAGACTTGATGAAGCTCCACCATTGTCTTCTGAGCTTTTGTTTCATTTGTCTTTAGGACTAGAAGAGGCACTGCCCCAACAGCAGATGGACTTCTGAAGTCCGCTCAAAAGACCAACATCCATCTAATTATGTACAACTATGCTATAGTAAGGCCCACAGTCACACTTTCACACACATGGTTATGGTCCAAGTGTCAGATTACTTCACTACAAAAATAAACTGAAAGAGAAGAATCCTGGGAAAGATTTATGTACATGGTAAGTTTTCTTTGCCGCCAACACACCCCTACACTGGTGCCTAATGAGGCCAGTGCACCCTCAAAGACTAACCCAACCCCTTTTAACAAAACACATTCCAAAATATTAGACCATGCTCAACCACACCCGCTTGTTTTTGTCCCAGTATTTTGTGGGCTACATGTTAAGCCATTTTGGTTCAATTTTCTTTCATGAGAAGGGATTAAGATGGCAAACAACTGTATGGATTAAAGAAAGCAGAGGCATTTGAAGCCTGTGCATTCAAAGCTGATTGTGTCCCCAGGGATAGAGAGAAGGGGGTTTCAGCATCCGTCATGGTGGACAAAAGACAACCTGCCACGAAGCAAGTGGATGATTAAGATGTTGCTCTAAATACATCAACTAAACATGCACACATAAGCCTAGAGCTACACTAAAGTAATATTATTCTTATTGAACTATAAAACTCTTTCAAGTATCCGAGCATCACAATGTGCATTATCCTGGCAGCAGCACGTCATAGCTCTGGTATGAAACATGGAAACTGAGGAATGTCAGGGGACCATTTCCTACAGCTGGACACACGGGAGAAAGGAATCCTTGCTTAATATGCTCAGTTTGTATTCAAAAGTAATAAACAGACTCTTTTGTGAACTGAACGTGGTGCTGTATAAGACACAGTGAGTAAAAAGTCATAGTTTACAGGATTCAAAGTTGCACTAGGCATGAAAATAAACAAATCGACAAGAATCGCTGAAGACAAAACACCACCCGTCCTCATACTCTGCGTCCACAAACTTAAACATAACGGGAACAAGTTAGACATCATTCTTACCAGACGTGAGCGTGGAGAAGCAGCTCCACTCGGGCTCCTGTCCCGTGCGCGCCGCGGACAGGGAACAGGACTCCCACAGGGACAAGGAGAAGTGCTCTGCGGTGACCCAGGCGGGACTGAGCAGCGCCACCACGTCCAGACACAGCGCCAGAAACACGCACAGCAGCGCGATCAGCTTGAACGGCCGGAACACGTACGTCTCCTCCACGGACATCTTTCCCCGGTAAGTCTCAGGACCAAAACAAAGAGTGGGACAGGGGAGGCTTTAACACGTACCAGAGCTGCGCCTGCGGGACAGTGCGTCCTCCTCGCGCACCTCTGACCGTCAAGCTGCAGCTTTAACAGAGGCTTCCGGAGACGACCTTTCAAAGTGACTCCAGTGTGGACATGAGGACTTGAGCAGAGCTGGGCGGAGGAGTCCAAAAGCAACGGCACTTCAACAGTATGTTAGGTAAGTAGAAGTAAAAAGTAGAAATGACTCAAGAAAGAGTTGAAAAATATTTATGGAAACTACACCACCACTGCTACTACTACTACTACTATTACTACTACTTCTACTAGGCTACTACTAAGAGAGCGTATGGATGGAACATCATATTTATAATTTGAAGTATGCTAAATTAAAGAGTATCAGACTTTTTTGTAAATTAGTACATTTTGTGTTTTCCTGCTACATCTTGTAAAGTTTCTTGTAAAAGAAGCACTTTGTGACTAATATGAGGCCTCTGCATGCTGTCTCTGGCTAATAATAAAGAATTATGTCTCGTGAGCCAGGAAGAAAGAGCCATGAGCAGCACTCTGATTGGCTGAGCTTGGGTGGTTCACTCAAGTTTCACTTCTATGCCTGAAAAAGCTGTTTTTAAGTTGTGCACTCACATGCATGTGAATATTAATGCATGTGAACATTAATGATGTGCCACAGAGTTTGTGAAAGTGAGGGACGTGTTAGACAGATTTAAAAACGTCTGGTTTTGCAGAGTTTAAATCAGATACCCCAGCTTTAAATGTATTTGAAAGGACAAAATATAAGTATGGAGCTAACATTTGATTTGTCTGTAATAAGAAATGTGTGTAATGTGTTTTGTGCGTGTGTAACCAAATTTGTGTCCGTGTTTGATTTGTGTGTGCTTAATTCGATTTGTGTGTGTGAAACTTGGTCTGTACGTGATTTCATTTTCATTTCATTTTTCACGCTACACACTAAACCTTTGCAACAGTTCTGCCATGGGATAATGTACAAAATCTTGTATTTCAAAGGACAAACCACAAAATGAAAAACTAAATCTTGTCTGAAGGAGCGGTGCAAGAAACACAAATCTTCAAATAATTTTTTTTTTTTTTTTCCAAAATAGTCAATTAGAGATTTACTCACTGTGGGAAGAGAAGTGTTACTTCAAGAAACATATTAAGAAGAAGCAAAAGCAGTAAAAAAACCTGAGTATTACTGACTTCTGTATGTGAGTACTTGGTGCATGATGGTAAAAGTGACTGTTCCAGTGCTTTTATTTTGAAAAGGATGTTGGCCAATGAAAGGAGGCACTATGTTTCTGAAGTGCTTAACGTGTTCCATAAAACCACAAACCCATGCTATGGACACGTGCAGTAAGTCTTCCAAAACATGGTCCTATTTCAGGATGGCTGCGTTAGTCATTGTGTGGTTGTTCGTTGCCTATTAAACACAGACAGGTTACTGAAGTATTCTTTGCACTGTATTCTTCAGCGGAAGCAGCCTACAGTTGCCAAAATGATTTATGTTTCACTTGAACTGCTTTTTAGGCTACAACGCAAGTCTAAAATAAACTACAGACTTTAATAAGCCTCCAAACACATTTATGGCTTTACAAAATCTGCACTGCCGTAATTGTCCACCAGATGGCCTGCGCGACATATACACAAGCTCAATAGAGCCGAGTTTCGTGAAGAAACATATTAACGTACTCTTTATACTCAGTTAATTATTATCCTAATTTTATGATTAATGCTTGGGCCTGTTGTCTTATTTATTGCAGTCCTGTCCTCTGTGAAAACAAAAAGTGAAACAAAATAACCATGAACCCAAATCCTTATTTTTTCACGTTTGTTGCAATTGTATTTTACTGCAGATATCAGGTGTAAACTTTCTTGTGCGTCTCACAATAGAAGTACAGGCTACACAGGATATGATGAGATGGAAATAGCACACTTTTTATGGAGCTAACGGTCTACACTTTCATTGCATCATTACTGTGTGAATAAAAGACAGAAACTGGAGCATGTTTATCTTTAGAATCAATTTGACCTCCTTAATATGAACCATCATCTGCTCTCTCCAGAGCTCGTCCAGGAAAACTCTTTCTTTTGCCAAAAATAAGAAATGCATTAAAATAGAGTATTTGACAGAACCCTAGAGGCTTGAAAAACTGAAAGCAAAACACACAATTATTTTGTAGCACTTACAAATATGCATGTACTATATACAATGTAATTATAAATATTTATTAAACAAACTAACTATAAACACATGTTTAATAATAATTTATTAAGCTTAGGGTCAGGATTAGGGTTTGTTAAAGGCCCTGTACCTGATGTTATCTGTTTTTAAATGTAGAAAACAGAACTAGTGTATGTTCAAGTGTTTACAGCAGTCAAATGTATCGCTCACTTACCTCAGGCCCAGCATCCTAAATACTCACAGAGAGAAGTTTATACGCACTTTTCCCGATTCTCTAAGTCCAGAGCATCACGGATTGTCACGGCAAAGCTAACAAACATTAGCATGCTAACGGCACATTTCCTCTCGTGGGATAAATATTATTAACAGACGCAGAGTAAAAGTTGTGGTCTCATTTTCACCCGAATAGATGCTTTTACAATATATCTGTGCTGGAGCAACACAGATTTCAGATTTTATTTTATTACATGCAAAAAATCAGGAACATGGTCTAGTTTTGTTTTTCCAACAGTAAAAATCAGGTACAGGCCCTTTAATATTAATGATTGTAATTAAACATTTGTTAAAGGTTACATTATATTTGCCCGTGATGATTATCAAACGTTTATACATGTTTTGTATGCATACCTTATTATAAAGTGTTATCGTATAGTTTTGCAAACCTGCATGCATTTTTAGGAAACCATAATGTATTTGCCTGACTGCACATGGACAGCAGTAGCTATTTCTGGTACAGATCGTCAAGTCAAAGTAAAGTAAAGTAAAGTAAAGTCAAGTCAAGTCAAGTCAAGTCAAGTCAAGTCAAGTCAAGTCAAGTCAAGTCAAGTCAAGTCAAGTCAAGTCAAGTCAATAGATTGAAAATAGATGTACATTATACATTATATACATTCTGTATATAGTCTCAGTCTATCTTAGTCTATTTTTATTCTTAATTTTATGCATGCCTTTTTATATATTTTTTATATTTTATTCATTGCTTTATGTTGCACCTACGCCGAAGCACCTTGCACCTATGTCTGTGAATTTCACTGACAATGGCAATAAACCGCTTTCTGATTCTGATTCTGGTAAAGTAAAGTAAAGTAAAGTAAAGTACACTAAACTAAACCAAACCAAACTAAACTAAACTAAACTAATACAGGTTACTGGCATAAAGTGGGTCAGGAAAGATAATTTGGGTCACCACAAATCAGTTCAGATAATGTTCCTGGGATACGGAATACACGCTTCTCCAATTCTTTACGGCGAGTGATACGGAGCTGTATGAGAGATATTCTGGACTTTCCGATGTTCTTTGTCAAAGGAAGGGTCATGCACCTTCAATTACGGCCAAAACATGTGTGATGTGATAGTTATGATAAATATTCATTTCAGTATTTCAAAATAAAGACAAAATGCATTTCCCAAATATTGACGGAAATTCACGTTTATATAGTGAAAGCTTATGCTGTGTTATTCAAAACAGACACTGACACAGCTTCTTTTTTCTACTGTAAATATCTATCTGGAAAAACAGATCTGAACTTTAAAATCCATGCTCTGCACAGTGTTGTCTTTTTGTCCACTCCGCTGTAATCCTTCCTCTCGCATTTCAGGAGCTCAATTAGAGGTTTTCCACATTTGTGACATAATGAGAGTTTCAGACTAATGCCCGCCTTCTTGGTCCACACTGCTCTGCCAAAGCTGCCGGCGGGGCATCTGAGGCTCTGCTATTATGTGTCTGTGGACAGGACACCCCCCTCTCCCCCCTGTCCTCCCCCAGAACCCCATCTCAGTGCTGTCATCTGCCTGCAACACCCCCTCATTAGAGACACGCTGGAGCAGACAAAGCTACTTGAGACGGCAACTGCCCACGCAATGATTTCAAACTGCTTCTGGATTCAGCTGCAGACTCTTCAAAGTGATTTATCCTTTGCTTTAGTCAATGATTATTTCTGGCTTCGCTCTGATTAAGTCCAGAGATGGTTAAAGAATTCAGTTACATCTACTTGTTACTCTTTTTTTTATAATTTGTACTTATGGAAGCAGTTTTCAGACACCACACTTTTACTCCTCCTTCAGTAATAGTTTAACTGAAGTAATAAAGAAAGTAACATTAAGTTTTGGATTCTCTTCCCACGACAAGTCTACAAGTGACAAAAGCGTTATGTTGACAAAATAAAATGATTTGAACTGGGGCTGCAGCTAACGATCATTTTGCTAATTAATTAGTCTGGTGATTATTTTTTCAATGAATCGATTAGTTGTTCAGACCGCAAATTCATGTGATTAAAAGAGTTTTGCTCAATTTTGAGGATCCTGGTGGAGTACATTTATGGACAATAGAGTGTTTTCATCAAATATACTAAATTTACACATTTTACACCTGTTTTCATGCCATTGCCGCTTAATTTGTGTCATAAACCTTCTGTTCTCAGGTCATGGCATGTTTTAGAACTTATGTAGACATCAGTTAACAATTATCCGATTACCAAATTAGATGATGATTATTTCAGTAATTGATTTGTTGTGATTAAGTGATGAATTTGAACATTTGTGTTTCGTGCACCACCCCTTCAGATATGAGTCAGTTTTTCTTTTTTTCTCTTTCCTTTGAAAATACCAGTTTTTGAGCATAATAAATGGGAATTCCCTCTTATTAGGCTGCATTTGCTTCAAATTATAGATCAGATGTTACTTCCAGGCAGTTACTTTTACAGTTACACTTACTAGTTTCCCGAATGCGTTTTAACTCTTTTTTGAGTCATTTCTTGGACCACTTTGTACTGTTACTTGAATAGAACTATTTCAAAGTATTGTTATTCTTACTTGACTACAACGTTTGGTTACTCTACCTCTGATCAAGTCTTTATTTTAGTTTAGTCTTGCTTTAAAGTCAGGAATAATGTGGTGTGTAATTCTTTGACCTTTTAGTCCTGTTTAACTTCTATTGTTTGATTTTAAGATCTGCGTTCCAGCCCGTGCGCTCACAGTAGACTGACTCATGTACTCGCTGTTATGGTTTTCAACTTGATTGATGAGAACAAGGAAGACGGTCACACTGTACGACGGTAAAGTAAACATTTGTGAGTCAAAACTGTGAATCAGCAAAATCGACCCTGTACGCTGCATTCTTTTCCTTCTACATGACGTCACGGTGTCTCATCCGTCTCCGGCAGCAGCTGTGCAGTTTCAGAGTCAGAGTAGATTATCCCTGGGGTTCCTGGCAGTGAATGGGCTTCAGAGCAGATGATGAAGCTTTGTTTGACTGAGCGCTCATTAATATACAGCACACACAGGCCCTGCTGATCCTGGACCCTCTTCCTGGAACAGCAACATCACAGTCTGAGTCAGGCTGTGCTCACAGGAAAGTTCTGTGGTCACTTGGAAAGTTTAATGGTTATTTTTGCTGGTAAAGTTAAAGGAGTCTGCAGCTTGTTTTATGATGATTTGATAAATGCCAGAGATGAAAGACAAACTTGTAGTCATAGACCACAAAAAAATGTCACCAAAATATCAAGAGATAAAGGAGTATAGAAATAAATCTTATCTAGACTCTCAGTTTTCCTGTCATGACGGAAGAGCAAAATGAAAAATAAAAATATAGGAGCTGAAATGTGCTCGTGTTGGTAAATCCAACACAAGCAATCAAAAGAGTAAAGAAAGTCTCTGAGAAATAATGGGTTATTTTTTTAAATTTGATTTTACTTTTACATTCTGAGACTTTCTCTATAAATTCTGAAAAATAAATAAACAAATAAACATACTGAGGAAAATTTGAGGCAAAGCAATAACATCAAATACATATTGTAATGTAAATATTGTTTCATAATGAAATTGTAAATCATAATGAAACAAATCCTGAATCATGTGTAAAAAGCTAAAAAAAAAAAAAAAAAGTGACCAAATAAAAAATGGTGTAGTTGGAATGGCAATTATACTATTTGGTGTATATTTAATGTTTAACCGCTTGAATTATTGCTTTTATTGATCATTTATTGATTCATTAATTGACACATTAACCTCTGTGCCTTCGGGGCTCATGAGGATTCACATGAGACTCATCAATCAGAGAATCAGCACATTTATCTGAGGACAACCCTTGGTGATTATCACACCAAACAGGCCCTCAGTCGTATTGTGTGGACTGTAGATTTGCACTTACACATTCCAGGCCGTTAAAGCGTCTGCCCTCAGTGACCTTGATAGTCCCTTTGATCACGCCCTCCGTCTTGGCAGCGTTGTTTTTCCTCCCGGTGCTTCACTTGTCCAGGGCCTCGGCACAGTCTGCAGCAGCTGAGAATGAAGTGGCAGTCAAGGTCATGTTGACAGCATCAGGAGGCAGCGGTGCGTCTCACTCACTTCCTGCCTCAGAGTTAGCAGCTAGTCAAAGGATTTGGTCTGGTCTGTAAGAGGAGCAGTGTAGAGTATTTAAAAGGAAAGAAACTAAAGCAAATGATTAGGACTTGACGTGATGTCCATTTTTGGTGTTATTACTTTAAATTACTTTTCAAATAATGCTATTCTTCCTCCAAACTTAACAGTGCACAAAAATGTCTCCTAAATACACAGATTTTAAAATTAAGTTCTATTTCTTTGGATTAAAAAAAACAAAAACAAAAAACAGTCAATTTATTTATTGACCTTTATTTAACCAGGAAAGTCCCACTGAGATCCAGATTCTCTTGTCCCGGGTTCAGAGGGGAGGAGCCTGTTGCACATGGTACGTGGTACGGAGCACTTGGAGGAAACCTATGCAGACACGGGAAGAACATGCAAACTCTAAACAGAAAGGCCCCAGGGCACCAGGAGTCAAACCCAGGGCCTTCTAGCTGTGAAGAGCACACTAACCGCTGTGCTACTGTGTCGCCAAAATAAAGTAAAATTAAAGTAAATTTCTCATACTTGAGAATATTTTGGAGGATTTTGGACTAATATAATTAAAAAAATCAATACAATATAATTTACAATATGTTTGTCGGTCAAAGTTTACAAGGTTTCTGAGTTAATCTCAAGAACACCAACAAAACCACTTCTTTCTTGGCATGTACTGATACTAACATAAAAGTTAAACATAATATGGATAATTGTGTAAGATCAATAATAAGTAAATAAACAAATCTCTACACAAATTTTGCAAATCAATATGCAGCTAACCTAATGCTGCATGTATGAAAGAAAACTCTTCATCTGAAGTATGTGCTAATGACATGCTACAGGAGCGTCTAATGTGCGTAACATACACATTGTCACTGGAGTGGTACCTTCCATATGCAGCTTCTGTGCGTTCCCATTTGTCCACCTGTCTCTCTGCTGCCTGTCCACTCGGGGTCTGTCTGACAGCTTGTGGACATCTGTTTACTTCCTGCTCCATCAGTTGTCATGGTTGCGACCCCCCTCGTCGAGGCGCAGACCCCTCCTCTCGATCATGTTTCCTCAGACACCAGCTGGAACACACTTATGCTCCAACCCAGAGCCTTTAAGGCCTCCTGGAAATATGACAGTTAATCACAAAGTTTATGTAAGAATTAACAGCGTATGCTTTGTATCAACCACTTTAGATCTGCAACTGTAAAACTGTATTGTATTTTGATCATCGTAAACACTACGTGGACTCTAAAGACTCTAAAAACACAAATGAAAAGACCTTTTACAACAAAGACAGTGGCAAATATTATTATCTATAATCTAATCACTAATCAACATTATTAATAGATTTTCTCAGTCTAGAAGCCTTCAGTCACCATATTTCAACCTTTATTTGGTTAAAAATATATTTAAAACGTTTTATTGCATTATAGAAATAATTGTTTGACTAGGTGACTGATCAAAAAATATCTGCTGACAAATCAACTGCTAAAATAATTTTTAATGACAGCCCAAAACTACTTAATCCCAAATATTAGTTCATTTTAGGTCAATAAAATCCACTACTGTTCTATATAAACTATTTATTTACGATTCATTTACTTATCTTATAGGAAAGGAAAGTGCCCTGCAAATCTTTGTGTGGAGTTCACTCATCATTCTTACAGTCACAAGGGGTTTTAAGGTTTGATAAAGAGCATTTACATAAGCCTTACAGTTTACTCCAAAGATTGAAACACGCAGGCAAAGTTGATTGATTAAATAGCGTGCATTTGCATTTGCTTACAACGGTCCATATCTAAATTGATCAGTTCATTTGAGTTGAACGACCTCAAAAAGATGTTCTGTTGCTCATGCACCGTACAAAGTGACATATACAAGCCTATTAGCCTCTTATATGGATAAATCTGAATCTATTTGAATCATTTTCCACGCTAAGTGTCATTCAGGAGCTGTGTTTAGTAATCCTGAAGAGGTTGCCATGGAAACTACACCTGACCTCCTTCAACCTTCTGAAAAACTATTTTCAGTTTCCCATTTTAAGCCACAAATATTTGGTCAGAAAGTGTTTTATTAAAGTCTGTATTGACCAAAGAAAAAAAAGGTCGTTCAGCCTTTACTTTGTAGTAAAATACGGTGAGGTCATGGGGACTGGGTAACCTTGACTGTTAAATTATTCAAAGCGGTTGTAAAATCTCGCTCTCTTCGTCCTGCCTCATGAATCGCCCGACACCTAATCGTCAAGGCGAAGTGTGTCCTTGATTTTTAACATGCTCTAGATTTTACAGTTTGATAGTTTGAAAAGGATGGAATGAGTTACTTGTCCCAAATGAATACTTCTCGAGTAACGTTTTAGTGTGTTTAGTTTAGATTGTGTAGGCATGCTCTTACTTAAAGGGGCACTATCAAGTTTGAGGTGGAGGGTATGAAACACTCTATTCTCCTGGGGATTAAATAAAACCAAACAGTCTCTAGTTTATCATAATGTGGAACCTTCCATGAAAAACATTTCATGAGAAAATCAGGTGATGAACCCTCAACTAGAAAACTTACATCCTTAGATTAGTCAGTTTAGTTAGTCTATTTAGTTTTTGTGGTCTTCGGAAACTTGGGAAAATGTATTTGGAGTTCAAAAATGCTCACAAATGCTCGTACAAGCTGAAAAAACAATTTGGGAACTCTGCTGCTGCCCAAATTCTAAAATCAGCTGATTTATCGAAATATCTTAATTATATGAGTAACGTTACTGCAGTCAGGGGTTTAATGTCAGTAGTTTGTTATAAAAGCAACAAATCTGGAAAGAAAGACCTACCGCTATTTAATAATTACCAATGTAACGTTAGCTAAAGTAATGACAGGATGATTTCCAAAACAAACAATGTTTAACGTTATGCAGGCCAACAACAGCAACTCTCACTGTTAACGCCATTAAACTGTGAAGTCGGTAATGTTATTATTGGCAAGATCCCAGTTTTTATTATTTATTGTTTATTGCCTCAGTGTTTATTACCACAATTAGCACAACTGCCAAAAAGTTAATATTCAAATAGTATTTTTCTTTAAATACATTTTCTCTTTTGGGAACTTTGGGTACTATGGGTACTTTTTGCTTCTTCTTTTTTTTTTTTTTTGTAAACGAGTGAATTGTGTTTTCCCTCCAAACAGTCTATTGTAAAAGCAGAAATTTGTGATTCCCATGTGCACCGTGTGCAGCTAATAATACAGTATATTATAATTTCTTGACAGTCCGGAGCAGCGCTCTGATTGGCTGTGCTTGGGTGGTCCATTACAGCTTCCCTTCACTGTCTGAAAAAGCTATTCTAAAGCTGTACACTCGCCTGAAAACTAATATGTGTCAGGGTTTGTGAGCGCTATAATGAGTTAGATAGATTTAAATACCTTTTTCCTCATTTTATGGTTTGAAAATCAGGTGCCTCAATTTTAAATATATTTAATGTGGCCATCTAGTATAAATACGCTTTTCTTATATGATTTTATAGGTGTTTTTTGTTTTTTGTAGGACTGGTAGAATTAATTAGAGCTATATTTTGCGTCTGTTTCTGTATGTTTTGTCTGTATTGTGCAGCATTTGGAAACAGCTTCTGTTAATAAAATATGCTATATAATTCAAATGGATTGTGTTGAAGATGTTTTATTCTGAGTAATTGGCTTTCGTTGGTGACACAACATAGTAAAGACGTCCACGCTCATCCTAGCCCTGTTCTGTGACCGTGTCTACCTCTGCCACCTCCTCATGTCGCTCAGAGGGCGAGGGGCAGCCACAGAGATCACAGTGAATCACAGTTATGTGTGACACGCAGAGGAGAGGCTGCAGTACGGGACAGCTGACTCTGGAGTGCAGGGCATTTCCCTGAAGCACGAGGAAGAGCCGTGTGGAGACAGAATGTGATGACAAGTCCTGTGCTAATAATCACATTCACACTTAATTTACGATATACATATATATTCTTATTTTCAGGTGGAGGGTAAGGGCCTACATTCAACTCTTTGGAATATTCACTATTTTTGAAAGAAATATTCAAACGTATGATCCACAAATGATTACAAATGTTGAACTATAACATTATAAGGGATCAGCTCCACATTCTTACCACATTAATCTTTTGGCTTAAAATGCATATGACATGTTTTCTTATTATCATTTTGTTTGGTATAGTAAATATTTTACATCAGTCAAGCAAAAACAAACTATGTCACACCTGCTTGCTGCTGATGTCCAATCAGGAAGTAAAATTATAAATATTTCCAAAATTGTCAATCTGGGGAAAAATAGATAAAAGTTTTAGTAAAATCTTAATCATGTTCAGTACTTTTTCTTAACCTGTGGTCCTTTCAGGTAACAACAACCATTTCTTTGGAGGTGGTTTTTGGCACCACTTTCTGAAGCCATTGTCCACAAATAATGTCACTTATGTTTATAAATGCTCACGAAGAAGACGTTCAAGTTTGTGCCAGTTTTTGTTTCATGTGGTCAGGCCGTCTACCATAGAACTCTGACCTGTCCAGCTCAGTTTAATATAATTTAATATATTAATATATTAATAATTAATTAATATTCATATTAATATATTAATTAATATATTAATTAATATTAATATATATTAATAATATATTTAATATATATTTAATATTTAATATAATATCATATAATTTGCATGTTGTTGCATATTAGACAAAATGTGTTTCTTTTACCGACTGGACATGAACAGGACTCCCATTGGACTTTGTCAGTACAATCCCTTCTTCATCCAGAACTGAGAGGACTTGTCTGATGATTGAAACTTTTTTAATACCTCTAACGCTACAAAAATGTCGAAGCAAAAGAAGATAATATTAAACTGTACGCTTTAAAGTGCCGATGACATAGACACAGTTGGACTACTCATTTGACAAAAATGCAGTTAAGATAAATATTTTTCAAATTTTGTTAAAATGCAGTTTTTTTTGTTTTTGTTTTTTAGTTTTACTTCCTGGTTTTAAATGATATCACACTAGGAAATTACCTAGCAACTGCCAAAACTCATCTAATGTGACCGATTTATTTATTTTACAAATAAAAATACATGCGAACACCTTTATTTTGTTGAATCAATGTTTAAAGGATCACAAAAAGTTGTTTCTTTTGTGTAAATTATGCATAACCTTTGTTTCCCTAGAGTGATGTCATCAGTCTGTTTACTTCTTGAAACTTTCAACATATTTTTCAATTTTTCTCCACAAATAGCTGTTTGATTGGTGTAAAACTAAAATTTATATTTACAACAGGTATTAATACACCAAATAAAGTCAAATTTAGAATATCATGAAAACCTGTCATACGCACTTTAAATGCTAAAAGCTGTAAATTATATAAGACTTTCAATCCCTATAGCACTAGTTAGTTCATAAATCTCTTGACGCTGCAAGGTACTTATTGTGCACAGTGCAAAGATAAACAGCCATAGTCCTCGACAGAAAAGAGCAGTGTATGTGCTGATTGATGTAAGAATAACTTGGCAACAGAAGGAAGACAGATTATGGACAGATCCAGGCTACAGTATACAGTTTCTACGTTTACACACCGTTACAATAATGAACATGTCAGCGCATCACACATTAGTATTTTGACCCAGTTGTCAGGCCCGTAGGTCAAACTCCCTGCAGCCTTTTACACAACAGCGGTAGATAATCATTCCATCATTTCCAGTCCTGATCGGTGCGTTTGTGTCTCTCTGGCCGTGCGGGAGTATCCAGTGTCCACAGCTCACCTTTCCTGCACCTATGACGCCGCCTGTGAAGCCTAAACCAGGAGGAAAGTTGCAACTAACACCGCACTACAATAACCAACACATGCGTCTTTCATTGAGTTACATAGCCACAAGGTCGAGCGACGTTTACATCCTGTCACCTAATCTAACATCATTGTGAAAGAGTTTATTTAGTTCAAACTTTTCCTATTATTATATATGTGTGTCTGATGGTAATGTAAACATGAAAAAACAAAGGAAAGTCCAGTTAGTTCAAGTCAAAGTCAAAGTTTATGTTGTGTTTAACAGTGCATCTGCTAAAATAACAAATCAATATCATATTTTGTGTACTGCTGCTGCAATTGAAGTCATTCCAAAATCTGGTGCTATACAACAAGGTCAGCAAATACTATTACCATGCATCACTTTTAAATTTGCACTCAAGGACATTTCACCCTTCTTAAATAAACTACTTGAGTAAATGTATTTAGTTACATCCCACCCGAGCTTGTTGTAAAGTATCTGTTACATTCGCATATGATGTGGTTAAACGCCTATATTGACCTATAGATCATGTTGCTCGACAATAAAATACTTGGTGGGAAACAGAGGAAGAGGTCAAACACAAGTGCACAGACATTCACGCTTTTATTCCCCTTTACAAAGCGCTGCAGCAGACCAAAAACTTCAAACTGGGCTTTGTCGCCGGTAGCCACATAAGAGCAGAGTCAATCAGCCAAGAACACAAAGCATCAATGCTCCAGGACATGCAGAGGACAAGAAACGTGACTTTTATACAGACTTCCCAAAGTTTATCAAAGCCTCTTTCATGTGTGAATGGCTCCTATCAGTGAGGAAAAGAATGCATTTATACCTGCACGGTAGCCAAAGGGGACTGTTATATCAATAACATTTAATACACTTTGTGAATACTCTAATTATTTTTCAATGAACACATAAAGTTATAACTGTGGGTTGGAAAGTAACTAATAACAAACACTCAGGTTACTGTAAGAGAGGATTGTATTATTTTTAGTAGATTTTTAAACATTCTTGCATTTGTAATTGAGAAAATACTAGCCATGTAATTGTAATTAGTTACATTAAAAATAAATAATAATAATAATAATAATAATAATTTGAGTACCAACTGAGTACAGCTCAACTCCCAGTCGTCCCCATTCACGGTTGTCTCACAGCTGTATCTTCTTCTTTCTGCACCCACATCTTAATTCAGTTTAAACAATAGCTAAATAGAGTAGTATTTTTGTACTTTTTACTTTTAAGTGAAGTAAAATTTTGGCAGCAGTACTTGTACTTATAGTTGAGTACATTTTGGACATGTAACTGCACTTTTACTTGAGTACACATGTGCAGTATTCTTTCCACTGGTTAGGTGTCCATAAAACTTATGTAAAGCTTATTACAGCCTGAAAGCTTTCCCAACCAGAGGTACAGGCACTGAATGGCTTCGGAAGATGAAAGCGAACGGTATTTTCTGCTTTGTGTATTGAATTTTACATCCTTGAGAATGTCTTGGAGGATTTTGGACATCAATATCATAAAACAATCGAATATAATAGTAACAACTGACAAAATACCACCAATAATTTACCTCGAAACTGAGCAAGGGGGTTCTTGGAGTAAGAGATAAAGGGGATCCGAGACAAAATCTGTAGAGAACCACTGCAACACAGAGATAAAGACAACTGTTATGCAGCAATTAAAAAGTATGTGATTTTTACTGAATGATGCCAAAACTGGTGGTGATCAAAACAGTGAATAGTTCAAATATATGGATTTAGGACAGGGTTGACTGAACCATTTGACCTTTATTCAGGCTTAGATCCTCAAATGGACACACTAAATGTTTAATATTGGGTTCAGGCCCATCGACAGAAATTTGGGGGCCCAGGACAAGAAGCCTCACATGGGCCCCCCTCTAATATAAATTAATAGAAAGAAGCTCCAATTCTGGGCCCCTAAGACGCTGAGGTCAACAGACCTTTTTTTTTTTACCCCCTGTCTACTCCCCTGATTGGCTTTATTAAGGGGATTAAAAAAAACTTGCAGGAAAATGTAGACTATTGCTTATGATATGATATGACAATTTGGGTCAGTTCACCAGGAAGATTGACGGCCTGAGATCCATAGTTTGAACAAGCCTGGCCAACAAAATATAGTCCAACATATTGCTGGAGTTGAGAATAAGAACTCTTCATATTATTTTTCTTAATGGTGTAATATATAAATAGTGTCTATCATAATCCTCCTCTCCATTGTGTCCACGTTGCGGGCATTTGAAGGGTGACATCACAGTTTTGCAGCACTGTTCCTCAGCCCAATCCTCTGCGAGCTGCATGTGCACCTTCTGTGGTTCAGTGGGTTTAGGCGGTGGGCGTGTCCACGGTGAGGCTTGGCTTTAGGACCCAGTGGCTGCAGCTCCAGAGAAAGCAGGCAGGCAGGCAGCGGCTCTGTGCTCACTCTGAAGCAGACAAAGGCGAGAGGAGAGAGACGCTGTGCCGCTATCCCTCCGCACGCAGCAGCACTCCGGTTCATTCATCCCACACCGGCGCACGCTCCCGGCGCACACCGTCCTACAGCCAGCGCAGGTAAGACCGCGACTAAACCGAGGTAGTTAAGGACAAACCAAGTCAATGACGCCAGGAAATAACTTTGATGGGTACTTTTTGAGCGTTGAAATGATTCTCTAAAATTGGTGATTGAGCAGGTGGTCGTGTAGGTGTTGTAGACGCCCCCTTTGTTTTTGGATAAAACTCATCTTTACTCGCTGCCATGTGCTTTTAAAGTGAGAATTTCCTTGGATTAAACTGTATTTTACTCGTTTTTACTTTACTCATTTATTCACCTATTTTTGTTGAGATGATGACAATGGTTGACATTAATGATTGATGAAAAAATGTGGTTTTGTTCTTGTTTAAGTGAGATAATGCCATCGCGGTGAGTGGACTTGTGTGGGTGGATTACTCACAGTCACAAAATATCATTGATAGCTCTTAATGACACTGCAGTGGTGCCTAATGCTGAGCACATGGCTGGGTAGAAGAGGAGACATTCAGTTTCTTTGGTGAATGGGAAAAGGACAGCTCACTCTGTACAGCAGCCTACATAAAAGTGATATAAGGTTACAGAGTCTTGACTTGTACAGTAGTTGGACTTTCATGCTCATCATAAAAATAGCCTGCGAGCATACAGAGCAGTTGTGCCTTGGTGATGTCAGGCTGAAGGCAGTTCCCTGTTGAGAGACAATGGGACTGTCCCATTTGATGCTGAGTTGGGGAAGGGTCCGTGTTAGATCTGCCCATTAGTGCAGCAGATGGGCTTGAAACCTGGCCTTTGTGAGCTGAGGAGACCCACTGCCCCGGTCCCGCCCCTCTCCTCGTGCCTGTCATAAACCTCAGTCAGCACTAAAGCAGCAGAGGTTAGCTGCGTGGACAAACTGTGGTGCTTTTTAATGGCCTATTTGTGTCTCTATGATCATCTGCAATGTATGTGGATTAATAAAAGTGTTTTATTACATGCAGCCTGTGAATCACTGAGGCAAATGTATGGAAAAATAATATGTAGTTAGGTGGCATGTCAAGGTTATTAGGTTAATCGATAAGAGATTTTTCAGGGCTAAAAAATAATAATCGGACAGTTTTAGACTTTAAATTCAACCTACACAATGTCATTTTTTGGTTTTTAACTTTATTATGGGTTTATGCTGGTCACAAACGTGAGACATTGAAATGGGAATGATAGAAAATTAAAGGTTTTACTGTCGTTTCGTTAAGGTCTCAGTAATCTAGAATAATCATTTAATTGTGTACTGTTACAAATATAGTGAATTTTTTTTTGTGACATTGGATCCCGGTTGTTTTTGTCATATGGGCTAAACTTACTACTTACTAATTTGGAATTTTGGAATAATTATACACAGATTTTGTTAAATGTTTGCAAATATGTATAGAGAGGTTTGTGTAATATGTATTTACTCTTTATGCCAAGTTATGTCTTGATAATCACATTATAAAGAGAAGTGAAACGGTAAAAACTCATGACCTGTGATAAGACACTAAATCGAGCACCATATCAGTCAACATTATCAGACTTCTTCTTTTGTGGTCATTAATGGGGCGGGTGTCACTGTGAAAGTGATGGTCCCGGGAGAGTTTGTGGTTACTTTTTGTCCTTCAAAGAACAGAAAATGTGAGGAGGATGTTATGTATTAGAGGTTTCAGACATTTGCATTAGTTTAATCACCGGTCATAAGTGCCACATTGTGCCAAAAACAGGAACCACCTTTGAATATCATATCACCGCAAACTAGAAGTGAACTTGGCACATTTGTTGCGCTGTACAATCAATTAAAACTGAGATTAAAGTAACTACTGTTTGTTTTCCAGGTTCCCTTAAGCTTTCAGCCTTCACATCTTCAGTGACCATGGAGCTAGACTTTGGACATTTTGATGAGCGGGACAAAACCCGTAACCCTCGAGGTGGTCGCATGAATGGACTTCCCAGCCCAACCCACAGTGCCCACTGCAGCTTCTACCGCACACGCACACTGCAGGCGCTCACAAGTGAGAAGAAGGCCAAAAAAGTGCGCTTCTACCGCAATGGCGACAGGTATTTCAAAGGCATCGTGTACGCAGTGGCCAGTGACAGGTTCCGCACCTTTGACGCTCTCCTGGCTGACCTCACGCGATCACTGGCCGACCACATCAACCTGCCACAGGGCGTCCGCTTCATCTTCACCATCGACGGCTCACGCAAAATCTCCACTTTGGACGAGTTAGAAGAAGGTACAAGCACACAGCGGGAAGTCTTATTAATTTTATGTTCTGGTTTTAGTTTGGTCTTCACAGAAAATTAATATTTCTTGGCATGGTCAGAGATTGCATTCAGTCTAGACTTCTGTAATCTGATTGTATGCTGTACTACTCCTAATCTGGGTTACTTTGGGCCAGTGCAATGATGTGACGATTTTTAAACTCATTTTAAGTGTTGACACAACGACGTGTAAGATAACATTAAAAAAACATAATGAATGTGCAGAGAATAGGCTGTCTGGCAGAAATAGTTGGGCCTTTTTTCCCGTCTTTGCAAAAGATTAAACCAAAAGCAACACTGTGAGTCTGGGATGAAGGATTCATTGATGGAGAGAATTAGCATTAGAATTTCTAATGCGCCTTTAGAAACCTCCAGTCATATTTCAGAAATTCTGAAGTATCTTGTCAAAAGGCTGTTGAACACAATCATTTTAAATCCCAGTTTGAAGCTCTGTCTGGACCTGTTGGTTCTTTTGCTTATATGCTGAATTATTTGAACTATTTCACCATTTCACATGGAAGATAACATATGCTTATTTGGGTCATGAATGTGTTTTATCCAAATTTTGTACCGGTTCTTTTCAGACATGATTCGCTTGGAATGAGGACAGATACGGACTCTTGCAGCTTAATTTTCTGGAAGAAAAAGCATGTCCTTTAGATTTTGAGCTGCTTATAAATGTGTGTAGCACTGTAGATTCCGTTGGGCTCTTACTGGGGTAAAGGGGTAGGTCTCTTCTTAATGGTCGGGACATTTGCACTGAGCTTCCTTCTGTGGGGTATAATTACTGTTCAATCTCCGCTGCACTGTCTAATCTTGATTTGTCTTTGTCTGCTGCAATTTCTCCACTTTAGGTCTAATTGTTGCCTTCTGGTTTTCCCCATTTGCCAAATTTCACCCTGGTCTCCCCTCCTGCACAGCCCTTTGTGTCTACATTGTATTGCTTCTTGTCTGAGCAAATACTGAACAATGATGCTGTAGTTAAAAAACGCACAAAAAATGAGATAGTTGGGACTTGTTTCTGGTTAGGCAATGTTGAAAAATCACTCTCTCATCTAAGTACTTTTTAACGGCTGTGACTGACGTCCAAGAATCACACAAAATGTGAATTGACTGTAAATATCACTTTTTACCATTTATTTGAAAGATAACTCTGTAGGCCACTGGCTTTTTGAGCAGATTTACTAAATTAAAATGTGTATATCTCCAAAAACAGCAATTGTGATTACATTTTTGATACAAAGCACACCTTCCACCCCCATTCTTTATATCTTCATCACAACTAGTAAATTTAGCTGCACCTGTCCTATTGGGGACTGTTAAATTTGGACACTATCCAACAGCACACTGACCCCATTCTCTCTGCTTCCTCAGGGGAGAGCTACGTCTGTGCATCCGAGAACTTGTACAAGAAAGTGGACTACACAAAGAACGTCAACCCCAACTGGTCTGTGAACGTGAAGGCCTCGGCCAACCAGAAGAACATCCAGTCTCTCGCGGCCAAAGCTGCCAACGAGGCCCGGGAGACTAAGGACTTTGTTCGGCCCAAACTGGTGACGGTGATGAGGAGCGGAGTCAAGCCACGCAAAGCTGTCCGAGTCCTACTCAACAAGAAGACGGCACACTCCTTTGAGCAGGTTCTCACTGACATTACAGAAGCCATCAAACTGGAGAGTGGAGTCGTGAAGAGGATCTACACACTGGACGGCAAGCAGGTATGGCCTAACTATCGTCACTCTACAGTTAGTTTGTTGCTCAATGGATTTTAGAATTAAAAAGTGTAGCATTCTTATAGTAAGACCTTTATTTGGTGTCATACCTTGAGGTATTTTGGCTGCACTCGGCTGCCTTCTGATGTTTCTGATCAGCTGATTTTAACACATTTTGGCGCTGTCTTTCTACTTGGAGAAGACAGTGACAGTAACAACAAATTTTGGAGTGCAATATATTGTAAGAGAAAATATCACAATAAAAACTACTCCATGCCACCGTCACAATAACCCTAAAGCAGGAAAATCCCAAACATAGTCATTCTAAATGTGAAATATTGTTAAAAACATGAGCTACAATAAATAATCAGCAAAAAGAAACACTTTTTCAGTAAGTCGGTGCAGATTATGAGTCATAAAAGTTACTTATTCCACTCCAAATCCAATCCAAATCTTAAGAAAAACGAAGAAAAAGTTGTATACAAAAGGAACACATAACAAATATTGAGCCTTAAAAATATTATTCTTTCTATTGCAGTTTGGACATTAAAGTATAGGATAGTAATTATTCTGACAGGTTTAGCACTGCAGCAGATACATGTAAAGGTCTGACTGTAAGAATGCTGAACTTAAACTGTGAAAACGTAATGAACCTGGATGTTAGGATTGCCTATATTGCAATAATCATAATTTTATAGCACACTCAAGGCACATTTGTATAGGAAAAAAAATGAATGATGACAGAAAAACCTAAATGAAGGTCAGACCAGCAGAGAGGCATGCAGTATAAAAGGAAAATGAGTTCAAATTAAATACAGTTCCTTGTTCATTCCCACCCACCGCCACAATGATATCATCTGCATCAAAGCAAAGAGCTAAAGGATTTGCCTTGATATGCAAAAAGCTCTTCTGTTGCTTTATTGTACACTGCGGACCAGACGAAAGATAAAATCCCATTGTCCATTGATTCCATGCCATGGCTGTGACACGGCAAGTTCATGAGAATCGTGTCCATTAGAAAGACCAAAACTCACAATAATGTCTGGTTGTGGGTTTGACTTTGACCTCTGTTCCTCCTGGATTGTGGTTTGGGTAATTTCTAACCTGTTGATCAGCTTTTGTGCACAGATGTGAGCACAGCCACTGTTCAGCTCACCTGTGAAGCTGAGTCTAGGAAAGTTCTGCCTTTAAGCTACAGTGCTGTTGAATTAGGATACAAGACCAAGCCCTGTATTGTTCTGTTTGATCATTTTGTCCTTCATTGTTCGAATGTTTGGTTTGGTGCACAGATAGTTTTAGGGAAACTGTGAGATTGACAATATTCATCTTCCATGTTTCAGAAGGACAAGTTGCGTGCGATAGGTCTTCACCATCTTTTATTATTCGAAGAAATTGTGTTTTATGTGAATGACCGTGGATGATAAATAAATGAGCCTTCATGGACCGTAACTTGCAAATCAGACGACACAATTTGGATGTTTGGATGCAAATTATGATATTTCTGTGGAAGTGTAAATGCTTCTTTGACCTTCTTGATCCCACAGCCCACAGTAATCTAACTTGCAAATGAATGAGTAGGTGTTCACAAAGAGTAGGTCTGTCAGCCGTAAACATGCACAAAAGCATTTCCGACAGGAGCATTAGATTTCTGCATGTATGACTAGACCATATTGTTCTTTATTTTGTTAATTAAGCTAACTCTTTGTTGTGCAGATGCGAGCTGGCATGGCAGATGTCTGCACTTACCATGCACTACCTTTATATTATATTAGACTTACCGTATTTGTCTAAAACTTCAGGAAATGGGAGTGCTAATCAAATCATCTATGTGCTACTTTAAATGTAACTAGATTTAATCTCTCTCTGGAGATTTTCATTATTTGCTTAATGTTCAGGAAACAGTTAAATGGACAATGTTTTATTCAGGCTCAGAGTTGTCCTATGGGACGGCCTTTATCACTGTGCCACCTGGAAAGGTTTGAAAAGGTCAGTGCAGGGACATGATCTTTAACAGATAAGATGTGCTGTGCAAAAATCTGAAAGGGATTCAGAGCTAAAAGAAATTAAAAGAAGAATCACTCCTTTATTCTTATTGCACTAATAACAATATGTCAATTATTTGTCTTGCGATCTCCCTTTTGTGTTGTAAGAGCATTACTGTGATCATAAGCTTGTTATCAGAATGTACATCTGTTACTTGCCTGTGATATGGTGTTTGTTCATTGATCCTCACGTCGAGACTGTATTCCGTATAATTCAGAAGGGGGAGGGGAGACGGGAGGAGGGTGGGGGTGTCCCGCTGAGCTCTTTAGGGGCTGTCTGTCTATGGGGTTTGTAGAAATCGCATGTGATTTTAGGGGAGTCGAGCTAATATGAGGGAGTGGATTTGATTTTAATGCTATCTCCAAGGGGTGCAGTTGTCTGGCGCTCCTTGTTGTTGGTCATTGCTCCTTCTGGGACCTGTCCAGTTGGTGTTTTATGAGACATGCATTTTTAATAGAAGGCCAAGCTTTGAAAGGCTACAAAATATCAATCCATTTGTTCTGCTAGATTTTTATTCCCTAAAGTGTTTTAAAATGTACAACTTAACCTTTTTTTTTTTTGCATTTTTTTTTGTGTTTGAGGGTTTGATGGTGATGTAAGTTCTTTCTGTTCTCTGCTTAGAAGTCATACCACTCACCAACTCACAGTGAAGACCTTCTGTACTATTTTTCCAAATTTTGTGGGGTCTTTTTTTCCTCCAACCATTAACAGACTATGGGGAATTAGTAAATCCAGGGACATTTTCCTCTTGCAATACAAATGGATTATATGGATCCATTTATGGATTATATACATCATTACATCATACATAGGACTGAGCAATATTAACAAATATTATTCAGATATTCAGACAATATTTAACAATGCTTCAGGAATGCACTAAATTTGCCTGTAAATGTCTTGATTGAGGTTCAAGTATTGCACAAAAACTGAGTGGATTATAAAATAACAACAGGGCATCACTATATCACTATAGTCCTTGTTTGGGAGATTAATCAAATATTTTGTCTCTTTTTGAGGTCATTTTTAATAGTTTTAATAACAAACGATACACTTGATACAAAAATTGCGACGTTATCCATTGTTCCATACATCTCCCACGTCGAGTCATACATTTAAAATTATTTGCATGGGTTCTTCTGCTTCATCTAGATCTCAGGTTTCTTGATGGGCTTAGTTGAGATGTGTGGCCCTTGGTGAAATGCACATCACTGCAGTTAATCTAGGGATATTCTCTTGAGTGAAGGCGTGCATGTGTTGCCCTGGTCTTTGTGTGCCGAGGCAGACTGCAGCTGCTCTGTGCCGGAGCTGATACGGTTCGAGCATCTGTAGTATTGATGCAGCAACCCGCCCCTCCCAACGTAACCGACTCTCCACCCAGGCCGCTCCCTCTCCGTTTGGTCTCTACTTCCTCCTCTCTGCGCGCCGCTCTTCCTCCTCTCCATCTTCTTCCCATTCGGCTGCTGGTGCTGGTTGCTAGGAGACCGCATCCGCAGCACAAAGACCGAAGCCCAGCTGGTGTGGACCGGTCTGCTTGTCAGAAGAAAACCACCTCCTGAAGTGGGTGTGACTTTACTATCATGGCACCAAAAATCCCCCTTTGATTTATTAAGTTTCCTGTGTGTCTTTGGGTGTGTGACTCTTTCATAATAGTCAGGTATTCACAGATGAACTCATGCTTGGGAGACATGAATGCGTTATTGAATCTCTACAAAGCCATGCGTGCCATTCCTTGATGTTTCTATTTCCTTAGTTTTTAAAAGCTGAGCGGCCCTGCTCTCTTTGTTAGCTTTGTGCACCAAATCACTCCTATTCTGCCCGCTTTTCATTTCATCCAGAAAAGGGTGGGGCTGCCCGGTTTCAGGAATCATTGGCGTCCTTAGAGGAAATTAGGATCACTTTATATTGGCTGATGGGGAATAATTATCACTTTTCACACAGAAATACACTCTCTGATTTACCCTCCTGGCTACATTAAATAGCAGGGCTTAATTAATTGCCTGAAGACGTTTAGTATTCAGTCTTTTCTATTTGCGCTTGCATAGACACTTTGGATATCTTTTGATTACTGCGGTGGCTTACCATGAGGTCTTTGTCTAATAAAAATACCTTCTCTATAGTTTGTCAGTTTGATTTTGATTGAAGGATGTTTTCCAGGTTTAATAATGTCATCGCCCTTCAGATATTGGCTATTGTGTGTCCTAGGTTGATTAATTAACAATATGTAGAGTTTTATGTGTAATATAAGAGGTAATGGGCTGTCTATAAGCAAATATGAGTAACTGTATCTTTTTTTTTGTTTTTAAATTTTCAGTTTAAAACCGTGAACATTGTACTAGAGCTGCAAGATTAGCTTGAAATCACACTTTGAAGGGCCGTAACTTGCAAATCGTAAATACTTAAATAATAAAAAACTGAAGTAGGGCTGCAACTAAACAATTATAGAAATGGTTGTCATTAAATAATCGTTACCTGATCTATACACAGACTCCCAAACATTATAGGTGCTGAAAGAAGAAGTTTTATTACTCAGAGAGCATGAATAACTCAGAAAATACACAGGAAACATGTAAGATTGTGTCTTTTTGCTTTAAACACTTGTTAATTTATACATTTTCTTCTAGGATGTCGTTAAAAGGCTTCACTTCAGCTTTATCTGGATAAATTGAGTAAAATTCTCATATTCAAGGGTCTTTTGTGTTCTAAACAACTAATTGAATAATCGCTAGACTGATCAATTACCAAAATAATCGTTAGTTGCAGCCCTAAATTGAAGTACCTTAAAGGGGGACTGTGTAGTTTGCAGATGGAGGTTATTAATGACAATCTCCATGAGACGAGCAGCAAACCCAATACTTTTTGGGCAATAAAAACTCCTTTAACTGGATAAATGAAAGATAGATGAGTTTATATCATACTGTGGAAGCCTCCAGACAAAGCAAAAACGATTTTTTGAGAAAATCAGGTGATGAACTAGAAAACCTACATACTGCACCTTTAATTCCCTCTCCAAAATATCCAGTTTTATTGTGTAGAAAAAAATCAAACTCTGTAGTTTTAGACCTCTTCAAACATGTTCAGAAATGCATGATCTTTTGAATTCATTTCACAGCTCATGCTTCAGTCTTCTGTTACATGGTAATGCTGCTGAACGTGCTTAAAATGTGAATTGCACATGGAGCGGACTGCTAGTATTAAAATATAAATAGCAAATCTAAATGAATCTTATTTTTCCAGCCCTACATCAGATTATTATCAGATTATTTTCCAAATGACTTCCGCAGACACAAGAAAGGATATTGTGGCTGTAAGCATGCTTTAGGCACAAGGTCACACTGTTATTGAAAAGAACAAAAGCTTTAGAGAAAAGATTAGGGTTGCTTTGCTCGTCCTGGTGCTGTAGAAAGGTGCACAGCGTTGGATTTCGATGAAGAGGCAAACAGCAAGATCCCGTGCTCCAACAGTGATGAAAGGACTGCATTTTGCCAGGTTTGTCTCCTGTCGGGCGCCTACTCTTTGCAACGCTGCAGTCGGTGTTGTCATGGCAATAAGCTGGTTGGTGATAGACTCAGTTTGACAATGACTGTAATGTGCTGAATGGGCTTCTTACGCTGGGGTTTAACCTGTCTGCACTCTGCTCCGTTTAACGCGTCGTCGAGCTGGTGGAGACTAGAGGGTGTGGCTCCGCATATAGAGCAGGGGTGTAATATATGTCAGCCATAACATTATGACAGGTGGATGAAATTATGATCGAGGTTATGCACTGACATAACTTTATTTGACAAAGGCTTCTCACCTTTCCAATTGAGTGGCAGAATCATGTAATAAAATGTGTTTCTTGTGTTTTTTTTGTTGTTGTTTTTTTTTGGCCTAATTTTTGTCTGTGGAGTCATTGTTTCGCTCAACTTTATACGGCAATATGTAAACTGGAAGTAGTTTCTTCGGTGTTACTTTGCAGCGCTTTCACGTTTTACTTGACTTTTGGAGCATTTACAGGGAAAAATGTTACACTCATGCATTTTCACCACTCACTGATAAAATTCAGAATGCTTTGATGTCACCTGCATAACCTTTATAAAATCAAATTAAGATCGTGGGACTGAAAAGGAAATTTAAGATTTCGCCATTGTTTGGTCTCAGTAATCAAGAATAATCGTTCAATTGTTGTGGTTTTTTCCACTGTTAAGAATTTGTTTTAATGGTTAGATTTCAAGCCAGAGCATTAACAAAAATGGAAATCTTGATTAGGTGTCTTTGGTCAATCAGCGATCCAAGTGTGAGAGTGGAATGAACCTGTGTGGACATAACTTAAAGCATAAAAACCACCAGTTACTTTGTTTTTAATTGCATTTTAAGCCAGTGCATCTCTGCATCTATCGTAGAAGGCTCTTGAAACCACATCAGCAAGTGAGCCTGAGGGAATATGAGAATATGTCTGGCATAATAACATTGAGGTCACATCAGTCAGACAGAATGAGAAGCCAGTTTCCTCTTGGACGTTTTGGTTGGAGCTCCAGGCCTAGAACAACACCAGGCACCAGCTGCTCCCCCTGACGATGCAGATTTGGCTGCCTGTCTTTAGCCATGTGCGCTAACTACAACCAGATCAGCTCCAAATGTGGTTCACAGAGGGGTCATTCATAAATGTTTTTTTATTTGTTTCTTTACTTAATATTTATTTATTTTTTTATTTAATTTTATATTATTTTATTTTTATTTATTTAGAAATAGTTCTAAGCTCTAAATTAACTGCTATCTCAAACTAATTTACGGTGATTAAGGCTGGATTTTTGCATCTATGGCCTGGCCTTTTGAGTAGCTCACTGCATTGGCTCGTCTATTGATTTTGTGTGTGCGCTTACAGTAACAAACTGTGTAGGAGTTTATCCCTGAGGCGTCAAAGCAAGGAGTACTGAACCTCTCTCAGCTCTTTGTGTTTCAACAAAAGTGCACACAGTTTTATCTCCTCCGCAACCAACTCGAGTATGTTGAAATGTTGTACTTTTTCATTGCTGGTGATGGGGCATTTCTGGTGCACTGATTCATGCAGGTTAAAGAATGTTTTACCTTCACTCAACAGTTTGGCCTCAGACTCTTATTGTCGTCTACTGACTTGTTTTGGGCACCACGGGAAGAGCTGATGTAAAAACAGACGGGTGTTTTAATAGACAAAAGACTAGAGTGTGGTTTGAAAGTACTTCCTGCTTCAAGTGTTGGACAATATTAACATGCAGTGTGATGTGTTAGACCTGCTATTTATTTGACAGCCTCCTATTGTCTCTGCTCTGTCATTGTTTTATCGTGTAATTGTTTTGCAGCAAAGCATGTGCCTTCATTTGTCTACACATCATTTATACACAAGGTTTTGGTGGTTTTGTTTCCTTGGTTGTATCGATGCTAGAAGTAGTGAAATGACTTTTTTTTGACTGGTTGAAAACAGGGCTGCAGCAAATGATTATTTCACTTATCAAGTAATCTAGCAATTATTCTTTTGATTCAGTTTGTAGCTTTGGATTGCGAAAGACCCACTGCTTTGAGAGTTTTACAAAATTAGACGATGCAAAAAATGATGCCGCTTGAGACCATCCTGAGAGTTCATTAATGGCTAAACCATTTTTCATCAAAAACAAAACTTTAATGTTTTCTGTGGTGTTTTTATGCAGTTCTTGCTTTGTCTGAGTCACAAAACTTCTCCCACCACATGCCACATTTAGAGTCTGTGTTCAGTCCAGATAACGATTATTAGATTACTGAATTAGTTGACCATCATCTCAATAATGGATTAGTTGTGATAAATCGATTTAACTTGATTTAACCAATTTATCCAATTTAATTATGTCATTTTGACTGTTTTTTGCTGTTTATGGAAACGGTTCACAACTCTTACCAAACAAATGCTGGTGACTTGTTTTTACAGCTTGAGTGTGGACTGAATAAGGCTGCAACGATTAATCAACCAATCGTGTAGGGCTGTAGTCATTTAGTCGTTTAGTCGATCGATGGTATCTTAGTCGACCAAGATTTTTATTAGTCGTCTAACTTAAATTTTATTTATACTAAATTATCATAAAATTATTTATATGGCAAAAACGAGAAGATATGAAGTGAATTAGCTGAAGAGTCTTAATGTATAAATACACTGTCTCCTAGTAGGCAAGGCAAGGCAAGTTTATTTGTAGAGCACAATTCGTACACAGGGCAATTCAAAGTGCTTTACATAAACAGGAAAAGTTGCATTAAAATCACAAAACACAAAAAGACACACAGAATCATTTTCACAATTAGTACTTCTGTATAAATGTTTTTACATGTACTCCTCTACAGTTGTGTTCTTTTGAGTGCAGTTTGGTTTAGATACATGGAAATACTTTACAGTTTTGATATATTTTGCCACACCCCCTTTTATTCGTCTAATCGGTCTATAGGGCTAGTCTTTAGTCGACCAAGAATTTCTTTAGTCGACTATAGCCCTACAATCGTGACTTGTCGGCTGTTTAATCTTAGTTATTTATATATAATCGTATCTGGACTATAGACAACACAACACATACGAATATACCTTTTTATTACAAAAACAAACAACAAAAATTTCAAAGAAGAATAAACATTTTCTCCATCTAGAAGCCTTCAGTCACAATGTATTTAAAAAGTCTTATTGTACAGCAGAAATGACCATGTGACTAGTCGATTAATCAAACATTTTTCATTGCTGAATAGTCTATTACTAAAAAAATGGTTAATTGCAGCCCTAGGACTGAACAAATGTGAAAGGAATGCCATCTTTACATCTTGTGCTTTCAATGATCTTATAATGTTGGAAATTGCTCTCATCATTCATTAAAACTGTGACACATTAATTTGACAGCCCGCGTTGAATGATCCAATCGCCGGTGGCCAGGGGTTAAAATAGCTGAAGTGAATTATTCAGTTGTTGTTGTCTGGACCCCGGTTTAGCTGCTGGGGTGGGTTTTTGGGGAATCATGTGGTCTGGACAGCTGGTAGGGCCCAGATTAAGACGAGGCTGGATGGGACGGTGGGCAGGGGGCACCGAGAGTCTGGAAAGAGCTCGTTGACCCAGAGACCCACCCACTCATCACATTATCACTTGAGACTCACACAAATACAACACATGCCAATAACTGTATGTGTGCTATAGAATTTAAAATGAATTGCGCTGGGCTGTTGCCAGGTGGCTTTTGGAAGATGACCTTTTCTGAAAGACGGTATCGCGTATTCAAATGTTTCCAATGCGAGCTAACCTTTGAAAGTGAAATGGTTGATTGCATTTTTATCTATTTCTATAAAGTGTAGAGCTGTATAAAAGGAAGATGATGTTAGTTGGTTGTGTTCATGCATTGCTGTACGACCATTTGATTTTTGTCGTTGGTAAACTATTTTAAATTTTTATGTTTTTAGTTGAATTGCAAGATCAATTCAGAGAAGTAGAAGGATTGCATCAGGAAGGCCATGTATGTAGTCATTTTAAAAGTTACTACATTCTCGAGTCGGAAATAGCTGACATTTTGAGTGTTTTAATCAACATAGAGTTTATGCACTAACACACCGACTGAATGGTGCAATCATGGGCAGCACAACTGATCAAATGTGTTTCTTTGCTTTTATTTTTTATCTATGGTGCTACTGTTTCTCTCAAATTGCAAATGGCAAAGTCAGTAGTTTCTCTGTTGTTGCTCCGACTGTGCAGAGCTTAGCTAGCTTCTTTGCTAACGGCAGTTGGAGTTTTAGAATAGTTTCAACTGCTGCACAGCAATTTAAGTGTCCATGACAGGTTGGATAAAAAAATGGATAGGTTTAGGTTTTTATTTTACTTCCTGGTAAATTATGACATCATACTAGGGAATCACCTAGCAACCATCTTGTACATTGAGCTAAAAAATGTCAGATTTTATTTGACAAATAAAAAAAATGAGGGAACATTTTTTATTTAGTTGAATTCATGTTTAAAGGGTCAAAAAAGTCTTAGTTTGTGACGTTATCAATTTGTTTACCACAGATTTTGTCTTTATTTACCCACAAACATCTGCTTGATTGGAGTAAAACTAGAATTTATATTTACAACAAGTATTAATACACTAAATAAAGTCAAAATGAGAAAATCGTAAAAACCTGTCACATTCACTTTAATTTCCTCACCACGCAGACTCAAAAATAGCAGAGTTTTGGACCCAGTATATTTATTATTAGACCGTTGCAGCTCTTTCACAATTTACTTGAGCGAGAAAATGTCATTACTCACCATTGACTCATACATTTTTGCCACTCACTGCTAATATTCAGAATGCTGCATAATCTCTATTCAAAGTACGTTAAGCACCGACAGCCAAAGTAATCCACCACAAAGTCAGAAGTTACAGCTGAGGGTCTTAAGTTCAACTGGATCTTACGTCGATAGAGTTTAAGGTAGCAGCGCTTTATCCGTTTAATCAGCTTTGTGCTTAAAGCTATTAAAGCATAAGTCTGCTGGTTGCTCTGGGCCTGTTATTCTTTGGGGTAAAAGCACTTATTGTCTGTCTTATGATGCACAGTGAATTGACCTTGTGTCTTCACTCTGCCTTTTCTGACACTGACTTGAATATAATCTCTTGATAATTTTCTCAATAGACGCTTTATGTGCAGCCTTGAAAAGTGAAGCCTGTCTGGAAAACCAATTAGATTTTGATCCCGGGAGTCCGAACACCATCTCTGTGTATCCAGGGGACTCTCCGCGAGGTACAGCTGCTGGATGCCTCGACACACAGTCACCAGCGCACACACTCGCAGCCTTTGCAGCGGGGCAGAGGACCAACATGGCAGCTGCAGGGGCGCGGTGTTCCCAAAATGGTCCCCCACTCATAGTTCAGATGTGTATCACAAAAAGAGAGATTCTGATGAGGCTCCATATAGGTTTTTTTTAACCAGTGTAAAAAGGATCTTAAATGTGAAACATTTACGTACTTTAATCATTACATTTTAATGTTAATAATTACATTTAGGATGTTATGACATTAAAAGACACATATCATGCTACAGTGACTTTTTTGAGCTTTTAATCACGTTATAACAATCTTCCGTCATGAAAAACATACTTGGATTTGCATTTATCTGCATTCATGCTAATTTGAAAAATGTTGGTTTGAAAAACCTCCCCTCCGAGCGTCAAAACACTTCCTGCTGAACTCCCTCGATCAGTGATTTTTTTCAGATTTTAGACGTCACTTCTGCTGTTTTAAATCCTTAAATCATCGCCAGACTCGTTCTGAGCATTTCTGCCGTCTAAACACGATCATTGCTATTGCTAGCTTGATCATGTCATGCTGTCCCTTAAAGTGATAACATAACTAAATTGTGTAAACGCTAGGCTCAATTCTACTGGCTGCATAAACTCAGTGTCACTCATGTATCTGTTTTAATTTAGCAAATAATTACACTAAATCCAGGGATTTGGGCGGGGCTAGGGGGTAGTTGAAAACAGGAATTTCTTGAGCACCCGAGAGGACAATACAGTATTGCACAAACATGCTAGAATCAATCAAAATACCACTTTAAGTAAACTAACAATGAGGAAACAATCAAATTGGGATCTTGATAAAGAGTTTACCTGATTATTAATCCCCTGAAGCAATTTTCTGTGACATTTTTATCTAACCAAAAACTTATTTATAAGTGCAGTACTTTTGCTTTTACTTTAAACCACTGACTTTAGCTGTTGTTGTTGAATTGGCTGAAATGCAGTAGTTGTCAGAGAATCAACTTTTGATAGTAATATTCAAGAATCTCAATTTATTTTTATTTATCTTTTGATTATTATTTGCTTTTTAATTTAATTTTTCTTAGCCAGAATGACGTAAACAATATGAGAACATGTATCGGAATTAATGTCATTTTATCACAAATGTTTCTTGAACCTCGAGCCTCAGAAAACCAAAGAGAACCCTGTTTTTGGTGTAAAAGTATTGTGTGCCCAGAGGTAACAGGCCTGTATAAAATAAACTGGAGAAGAAGGTGTGGCCAAGAGACATCTGTCACAAGTAGGCCATATTGTGTCAGCAGCTGTTATTTTAGAGAGACAAACCCCGGGGAAGAAGGTGAATCATGTAAAACATTACAGCCAAGGTGTAACTGAAGATGTTACCTTTTTATGTTTACGTCTTTGTTGTAAGCGCAAAAACCTGGATGAAAAAATGTCCTGTAGCAGTTCTGGCACGGCCTCAGTCTGATCTCAGTGCAGGGACATAACGACTAAACTATTTATCCTGCATTGAGGTGGATAACATATTGAAATTTAGACAATATTGTGTTGTTGTTGTTAAGATATGCAAAATTTGGATGTCAAGTATTACGTTTATAATAAGAAATACGCAACAAAAAGGGTTGATTGAATATAAAACTGGAAAAATTGTATTGTAAACTTTCAAATAAGGGATATAAGGTTATTTTTGTTTTGTTTTGTGCGTAATTTGGTAGACCTTTCACATTTGTCTGCTAAATAAACCTCAATTAATACATTTAAAGACATGTTTTAACACATTTATGTTGTATTGACATAATATCGTCAGACCATCATTGTTGGGATAATCAAAAAATATACTGATTTTTGTCAATATCGCCTAACCCTTAACCTGCATATGGGCAATGCTTTACTGCTTCACGTCTTGGGGTTTCATTAAAGTCTTAATGTTTTGCTCTTTTGTTCACAGGTCACTTGCCTCCAGGACTTCTTTGGTGATGATGATGTCTTTATTGCTTGTGGACCAGAGAAATTTCGATATGCACAAGACGATTTCTCTCTGGATGAGAATGGTAAGCATAAATAGTTTTCTTATGTTTGATGAAGCAATCAAAAAAGCACAAAGGCCAGATCAACCCAGTGTCCTTGACTGATGCAAATATCCAGCTCCAGTCGACAGTGACTTATGGGAACATCATAACCTCTCTGTCAAATGTGCCACAATGATTTATTTGTACTAAAATTCAGAACTTCTTTCCTCTTTTGGATATCTTAATTCCTTCATCTGACAAAATGTAAAATGTCACTGTCTGTCGCATCATTCCATTCATTAAAACTACCTGTATAAATGACTATAAATGTTTCTTTCCCTTTATACCTTATTTATGTAGACAAGTCGCATGTCAAGAGTAAACTGATTGGAGAATATTTGGAGCAAAACGCAGTGAGCAGCCAGTAATCTGTGTGGAATTAAAGCTGTGAATGTCTGTCGACGACAGGAGACACAGAGAGAACCGTGTTATCTGTAGCCAGCAGCAAGAGCAGAAAAAGGTAGGCGAGAGCGAGTCATTAATCCACAGTGTGACAGGTTTAGGCCAGCTGATCTGGAGATGCTGATAGTGCAGGGAAATGCAGGAGGAAAACCTAAAACCACTCCCCGCTGACTCTCATGGTGTTGTTAGGACCTACATATCGAATTAGCCACCCATTCCCACCTAAAGTCCTCATTCAAAGCTCTCAGCAGCTCATAAAATGTCCTTTTTAAATCTGATCCCATGAATACAAGGCCAATATCCACCACATTCTCTCTATTTCAAATTGAAATGCACTGAATTACAATTGCATCCAATTTCAACAATCTGGTTTTCCCAAAAGAAATCATTCTAAATGGTTTTATTCGGTCTAACCTCAGGGCAAGGCTACATAAAATGTCTCTAAGCCTCTCAAACAGCCAATTAGTTTGAGGTGCGTCTGGGTGTCTGGATTTGCCATATCCATTAACTATAATATAATGTGCTCAATCACTAATTTAAGCCTCATTTATGATGCGCTGCAAACCTATATGCTTCAGTCATGACATTAATAGAAATGACATATGTGACAATAATTTGAAATCAGTCAGTCTTCAAACAAAAATAGCTCATACTCAAAGTAGGGCTGGGTAATGTATCCAATATCGTGGGAAACAGACACGTGATAATTTAAATAGAAGAGCAATTTGGTTAAAGTATTTTGTTATTTGTTATTATTTTTACTTAAACTTAAATAGATTTTTTGGGCCTTGCCATGAATTTAAAACTTTAAATATTTGTATCAGCAAGACAAATATCAGAATCAGCCAATCCCTAAATCAAAATTATTTTCTTTTTTTTTCTTACTTTTCTTTTATAAATAAATATTAGGAAACGATAAAAGGTTAATGATTTCTTTATTGACATTTCCTACAAAAGCAGTCTTTTGGGATATGGAAATGCACAGTGATGGTTTTCCATCAGACATTTTCCAACTGGGAATAAAGCCCTGAAGCTTTTTGTACAAAGACTCCATATTTGAAAATGCTATGAACCTTTCTCCATCTTGTGGATAGTTTTACATAAGACAACGTTAAAATGTCTAAAACACAATATTTTTGTTCAATGTAAAATTTCTAAAAATATGTTATATCTTAATTAGAGCTGCACAATTTTGAAAAAATGCCTAATTGCAATATTTCTGACCAGTATTTATACAAAATATTCAATGATTTAGATTATACATGCAATAAATTTTAAATTCTGAGACGAAAGGAACTAGTTTCCTCTATTTTCCTGTAAATTAGCTTTATACAGCAGTAAAGACCTCTCGAAAGAATTATTCAATTTTTGTCACAAAAAAACTGGGTCACGAAAACCGAAGTTTAGCATCACACCTACTTCACACAAAAGATTTTTCATATAGACAAAAATAGACACTAGTCCCATGTGGTTGTCGTTCACTGTAAAACACAAGACGGGGAGGAGCACTTGCAGTTTGGTGTAAGTGCTGACAACATCGATTGAAGCCGAGGAAATGTGTGTGTGTTATTCTGAGACCACTAAGCAGACCAGACAAGCTGCCAGCGACAAGTACCGTCAAATCACTGTGCCACGCCTTAAACAATAGACCTCCAGAGCACGTTTGTAGCCGTCTGTGTGTGAAGGTTAGGAGGGATGACAAGCAGAGGAGCATCCCCAGAGAAGACGGGAGGACAGAGTGTAATTAGCATTGATACAGAACGAGAGGAAGGATGGGAAATTGATTGTAGTTGGAGATGAAACATAGGGATGGGACATAGGAGTGGCAGTGTCTGGAGTCTGTCTGCTCTGATTGAACAATGACCCAGAAAAAGAATACATCGAAGTAATAACATGTTACAGAAGGCACTGAGTGCATGCATCAACATTACATTGTAAACTTATCCAGTCACTACAAGTCATGCATCAGTGCTCCGTTTGTGCCTCTTCTAAACTTGGATAAATATCAACTATATTTCAATACTAAGGAATATAGTTGATTCTTGATACTGATTTCAATATCACATGGTAATTAAAACCTTGACCTAAAAAGAGCATAAACCTGACATTTTTGACACAAAATAACTCTTTCTTTGTGGTCTTACACTAGGACTGCACGATATGGGAAACATGTTTTATTGCGATTTTTCTGTTTTGTGATTAGATTTATGTTTTAATAATAGGATTCTGTTCAAAGTTCGCACTTTAAAGAATCACATGTGTCTCAGAACATGTTTGCACAGATTGAAAATTATAGGTTCGGCAGTATTTATACAGAATAAAACTGGATATTTTGTTCTTAGCAGAGGAAATTATGAGTCTTCAAATGTTGTGATTTGCTAATTGTGTCCATTTAAAATTCGATTCATTTAGGATTTAATCGTGCAGCCCTATCTTACAGTAGTTCTGATAAAGCTTAAGATCATTGTGCAGCTGTTCAGAAAAGGTCACATTTTATCCCGTTAAAGGGATTTTTTTTAAAAACCGACTTGCTCAAATGAGTATCTAGTTCTAGTTCGATACTTGTTTTATTATCAATTAGTATCTGTTTTTCAGTACTTTGGACAACCCAGTAGAAAAGTGATTCTTATCCAGCCAGTTGTGGGGAAGGTGAACTTTAGACATCCTTTGCTTCAGTCAAAACCTTTTTATAAATTAGAGGGGTTGCTTTGATGTTTTTGAATATATTTAAATAAATTAATAAATATTAGGGAAGGGGGTGAGACATTTCCCACAAGACGAGCACAAGTCCCAACGAGGTTGCAGAGGTGGATAGAGTAGCCAAAAATGGTATTCAAGTAAAAGTAACATTCAAAATAATACTCAAGTAAAAGTGGCGGTCCAAGTATTTGTAAAGGTATTCTGCTCAAGTAGAGTAAAAGACCCGTGACATCAGATTCATAAATTCAAGTTGAAGACTCCAAAATGTGACGAGCTAACTCATGTGTGAAGGAGCAGTGCATGAAACACAAATGTTAAAATAATTTAATCTTGTCAACGTGAACATTTTGTCACTTGAATTACTCACAGTGGGAAGATGAACTAAACTTTTACTCAAGTAATAACGGGGTAAAGGGCAAGATTCTGACAAATTTTCAAATAAATAAATTATTCCACACAATTTTGGCCTCATTTTCTCTTTTTTTCTCCTATTTTCTGTCATTGTAGCACTGCTTGTTTTTTTTTTTTTTTTTTTTTAATTACAGCTTCTCAAGAGATGCAACTCTACAGCATTAAACCTCTTTTTTAAAAATCCAAGCCGAATGTAAACACATGTGGAAGAAATCTCTCGATAATTTTCCTCAATCTTATGGCAGTTTTATCTTGCGAGATCTTGTGGCACGAGATCTTGTCCCGTTGCTTCATTTTTAATCGTTTATCGTTTCCTTCTCCACAGAATGCCGAGTGATGAAGACCCCAAAAGGTCAAAGGGGATCAAAGAGTCCTGGTCCAATAAAACGATGCAAATCTCCTGCCGAATCAAGTGAGTAAATCATTATCAGTAAAGTGTGCCATTATATGCCATTAGAATAAATAAAGTCTATTAATACTAAGATAGACCCAGTACTCCAGAGTTTATCCATAAATAATGCATGAAACATAAACAAAGAGCCAACATCTTCCAGCTATTTGTAAATGAAAGAACTGCAAAGATCCTGGCGGCAAAAGATCTTCTCAGGGATGGCTCCGGCTAAATCTTTAATGTTAACAGCTTTTAACTTCACATAACAGCCCTATACTTCTGTTACAATGTTTGTCCGACTCCAGAGTGGTTTTATAGCTGAGCAGTTGGCACTATGAAATCGGATCTCTCTCAGGCACTAACAACAACAAAAAAAAAGTTGTTTTCTCTGTCAGCTTCTGCCAAACCAAAATATAGACAAATGTTATGTAATTACACAGTTCACACTATGTTGACGGGGGTGGGTCACAGTGCTGCAGGGTCTCTTTGTCTTTAGATGGCGTTTGAACAAATGTTATTGATTATTGATGGGGGATGCTTAGTCCTACAGACAGCAGATGGCAGGCTAAAGATGTGAAAGACAAGAAATATTGAGCATGGGGAGCTCTTTTTGTGCTCTTGAGGTTAAAGGTGATCAAGTGTTAAGAGGAATGCTGTCCTGTTGTGGTGATGACCAACTCTGGCTGGTTAACTTATCATTCCATCTGATTTTTTCCTAAAACGCCAGACCAAAACCAGCCCCAATTCAAACTGAAGCTGTTTCTGACTCCTTGGAGCAAAGACAAATGTCTGGACTCTTTGTGAAGCTGAGACTCTGTGTTTTTGGCCTCTGTTGCCTGATTTATTTGAATTATGAGTGGGAACAAGCTCTGCACAGATGAATATCAGATCTAAAATCCAGCCTAGATTTTCTTTGGTAAATATAAGTAGGAGTAAAGCTGGTGTCTGGAGGGATTATTTGACTGACACTGGTTTGGGCATTTGTTGGGTTTTGACAATTCCTCTTTAAAAGCTGAAGCTAATTCACTAAAATTAAATTTAGTGACTTGTAATAAAGGGGGAAAAAAGTCCAGGCGTAATCTATATAAATTCATTTTTCAAATATGTGGGTTTGGAGTGCAAACTGACCCAAAGAATCCCACTTTCTTTTTAAGTATACAGTAACACGTCCAGCAGCTAGATATCCTTTTGTCAGGTGGTGGCCAAAAGGAATAAATGAAGAAAAAGTCAGGGACCCACGGAGATTTGTGAGGTTATTAATGCAGTAAAATGTTTTGGAGATTCAAACAGGGAATTTGAAACTTCTATTCAATAAGAACTAAAAGAAATGCATTCCTTTCTTATTATGAAATGGTGAAGAGAGCCAAAGTTGCTTCTTAAATGGTAAAACTGGATTCATTTTGCCATATGCTAAGATAAGCGTATCCTAGTTTGTACAACACAAACTAAAATGAATTGTATACGAACAAAGAAATTGGGTTTATGAATTCTAATTGACATGAGTTTGAGCAGCTTGTTAAGTCTAAAGCAGTTTATCTGTCTGAATAGTTAACTAAATACAACTGGCCTTATTTAACAATGAAGCTTTATCCTCTTGTCTTTCCCACTTGGCTTGAATTTACACTGGCCATCTGGCTCATAGTGTCTGAGATCTTTTCATCTTTTATGGGCAAAACTCTTAACACACACAGAGACAACCCCATAACACTGCACGCCGCGTTGGTATAAACAATTGTCCAATAGTGGCTGAATCCTAGCAACTGTTAAGATGCAAAGTGAGCGAATTAAACATAGACCTTGAATGACTTTAGTAACATGCCAAAAAGCTCTTATTGAAACAGAGGTTCTCTAAGCCGCGGTGCAAGGAATTCTTTTGGTGATAATGAAATGGTGTTTTGTAGTTCTGAGGTTTATTTTCTTTGGCACCTGGTTTATATCTGGTGTAGATCTCTAATTGTCCAGGTTTTCGTGGATCTGACCTAGTTTAGATCAGCACCATGTTTGTGTATGGGGACCTTGTCTTTGAGCTGGTAAAGTCAAAATTTTGTATTTTCATTTTTAGCTAGAGTTTGGTTTAAATTTAAATCTGTTTTAAATTGGCTATAGTAAGACAAATTTCTATATGTTTGGATGCATTCATACTTGTCACATAGGTCCAAAGCAGAGCCCATTTTTCTCCTAATATGGACTTGATTTGATCCTGGTCTAGGTTTAGGTTTGGGTTTGGGTAAAGTCCTGGTTTAGTGTTGAATGTGCAGATTTTGACAGACCTTAAAGAGTATACGACATGTTTTTCTCATGTTTTTCCAATTAGTTTTGTGGGATAGTCTCTATAGTAAATATTTATCACTGTTTTACAATAGTCAAATTTCAGTTTGTGAAGAAAAATAAAAGTTGAAAATTACATGGTTACAATGGTTAGAGCCGAGTTAGATAAGAGATCCTTTATTTGTCCCACAATGGGGAAATTCCACTGTTGCAACACAGTTTAGGACAGAAATGAATGAAATAGGCGCATGCAATAGTTCTGTGAGTTCTGTGGCCGAATCCCTCTGTGATGTCATCAATAAGCGACATTTCATGAAAAACACAGGAGTGGTTTACACACAACTGACAGTTTTCTGACAGTTTAAATAATCATTTAACAAAATAAAGGTATTACCACAAATCATAACTGTTGTGTGATTTGTTGTGTGATTTTGGCCTTGTTTACAGTATGGTTGCTAGGTAACAGTTGTAGAATTACCTCTACCACATCTGGTCATGTTCAACCAGGAAGTAAACTTCACCAAAATGGTCAAATTTGGGTAAAATTAGCAGCAGAATCTTGAATATAATCATTAGATTCATTGAAATATATAGTCTAACCTGGCATGCACTGTGAACAAAAGCCAAAAATGACTTGTAAGTCTTAAACCACCTTCTAATCCTTGCTGCCTATTTTCTCCGTCTCCCTTCCACCCTCTTCTGTCTACTTTGGGCCTTGCTCAGCTAACGGGACGGGCTCCAGCAGTCAGCTCTCCACCCCGATTTCTAAGCATTCCCCCACCTCCACCCCCACCAGCCCAGGCCTCAACAACAAGCAGAAGGTACCCGCCCCACTCTCCTCCACCACCTTCTCCTAGTCCTGCTCATTGTTTAAAACCGCTTGAAATGTTAACACACTTTATGCTTTTGTCTCTCCAGGACCTATATCTTCCATTATCTCTGGATGATGAGGATTCTCAGGGCGAATCTATGTAGACACCCATCTCTGAAGCAAGACTCCTCGTTTTTACTCACTTTTGACTTCATCTGTTGTCTTGGAAACATACTACTTTTGTCTATTTTAAAAAGCCTTACTCATCGGGGCCATGTTACTGTTTGCTGCTTGTGAATACCATGCCCTGTTCTTTTTTTTTTTTAAATCCTGGTGAAAAAATATTACACTAATCACTCTCTATAGTTCTGGTGTTTTTCAAGTTTTGTGGGTTAGTCAGTTTAGAAGACACGTAGTTCACTTTAGACAGGTTTCACGTTGTAAATTTTGTTCAAGTCACATTTGAACTTTCACATCACTGGTTCCAAGCAGCAAATGGATGGTTTTAAAGGGTGTTTGTTAGATCTGGTTCAACTTTGATGTCACTCGTGGTGTCCTTCTGCCCAACGGTTAGCAATGAATCGGACTGTAGTCAAAGTTTCATAGTCCGCTGTAAATACTGTGTAGAACTACTGCGTCACTGCCCATCGTCTCTCACTGTTCTTCCGTCCATTTTCATATGACATTAATGTTTGACTAACAACTGTACACGTAACAACAGGGTATATTTAAAACAGAAGAGGCACCCCAGTGTTGTGCAGATGAAGTTGTGTGGGATACTGGCAGGAATCCGGTATCTAAAGTTATAATTGTATTGATTGGCATTTTCTTTAAATGGATTTAGGCTGGTGTTTCCTCTGTTTTGAGCCCATACAATCATAACACATGATACATAGTCTAAACATGAGATTTCCATAAGTGCAGTGCATGATGAAAAGAGTGACTTTTTGATACTATGGGCATGTTGGACCTAATGGTGTTTGAACAACCAAAGGAAAAAGGCCATTTTACCACATGCAGTAGTAGTTTACTATTCCCCCTAGGACCACAGTAATTCATTTTTATAAAAACAAAAAAGGTCTTAAAGCCAAAGTATGTTTTAGACTAATATTTATACAAAAGGGATCATGGTTGTGGCTCTGGGGGACATTTATGCATGATATTTCACTGTCAATCATCGGAAGGCTGGTAGATTCAAGGAGCTAAATGGGAGTGGGAATTTTCATATTTGCATGGCTCAGAATAGTTTTCAGATAACAGGGAGAAGATCTTGTCTAAGTCTATGTGGGGTTTTTATATTTTATATAATGTATTAATTTATATCAAGGGTATTGTTTAGGATACATTTCTATACAGTTTTAACGACTGCAAACACTTTACTAAGCCTCTAATTGAAGTTTTTCTTTTTCTATTCAACCAAACATGCATCATGTGTCTGAATGACTGTAAAAGACCTCTCAGGTTTTTGAGCAGGGATTTAAATTGGACGCCACTGAAGCACAAAGTCCACAGCAACTTGACACTTTACTGTCTATTGGCCTGCACCGCAACGCGTGACCACAATTCCAATTTCAAAATAATGGCCATAAGTGTAGTACAGATTGATTTTAAAATCTATGCATTTAGAGACAAAAATATTTTAAAATGTCACATGTGACCTTTTATATTCATGAAAAGACCCCGAGAAATGAGCTTGAACCTATGTTGACCTGCCGCTTTGTTGGGAATGTTCTTTTGTACGTCTGAAACCGGAGTGTTTTACTGTAATCCCACATTTTGGTGCTGTAAGTGTAATGAACACCTTTTCCTTACAGGGGGCGCTGTCATACCAGCACAGTCTAAAACCAACAGCAGGGATAAAACTTTCAAAATAATTGTATAAACATTTTTCTGTATCAGTCCAATGTAATACACACAATCTGTACCGTATTCTTCATACTATTAATTTATATTAATTTTTACGACAACTATCAGAAATGTTTTGTCTTGTGTTCATCACCTAAAGTGGTGCCTTTTTTGAGTAAAATTTTTGATAGGATGAAAATGGGACATAACTCCACATAATGAGGCCTCCAACATTTGTTTTGTGGACACTTTGTCCTGGTGTAAATATGCTCCCTCCTGATCTTTCATATGTAAACCTTTTCTGAGCAAATCAACTACTTTTTTTCTTGGAAATTTTACAATGTCATTTTTGGTGGTATTTTGCATTGTCACAGTGGCTTATCAACGCTTCATTCAGTGTATTAACCAGTATCCTTTTGCAATTAAAATGGTTGGATTTTATCTCTTTGGTCTTGTGTTCATGTTAGACAATATGTTGATCTACAATTACTCACTACAGTATACTCATGCTGCTGTAAAAATAATTGAAAATATGTTTACAAATATTTAGTTCGCGAATAGGCTGTCTCCATCGTCAACATGTATCTGTCAGAGCAGCTTTGCCAAGTGAGTGCTCATTTTGTCAGTGTATGTTTTAAACCCATTTTCATGTTCACTGGGCTTTTTGTCAGCAATTAACACTTACTATCTACAACTAGACCGGATCAAATAAAGTTCAGACTTCTGAAACCAATGAAAAACAGCCCTTGGGCTTCCATTTCATGGTCCAAACTTCTCATTGTTTCCAGTGCAAAAGAATTACTACAAACTACTAACAAATAATGTGTTACTTTGCTGACTCCTGGTGGCAGTGCAGCTGAATAACCCCAGAAACTAAACCATAGTTTTTCGTCAGCCTACAACCACACTATACTAGCTCCATATTTTGTATTTATTTATTAGTTTTTTTTCAAATTGTCATTCAAGGCTAAGACGGTTATTGACTTTCCGTTTTGACTTTTTGATTTTGTAATTTATGAGAAACTATAAGTCACGTGATTAGACATACGTCATCATCTTGACTCATGACTCTTGTTGACACTGGAGACTCACGCAAATGGAGTAATTAAAATAACACACACTGCATCTGATGGAAAAATGCAGTGCCAGTCACAGCACAAAGCTCCACCTAAATCTTCAAAATACTGTCATCTTCTGGGGACTGTAATGCATTAGAAAGACTATAAAGTTTATTTTAAGGTTCCCTTCAAGTGCATAAACTTTTTTCAATTATAACAAAAACAATTCTTATTAAACGTTTTTGCTCACATGCAGTGACTTAGTCACGTGACTTCCTTGTTATCTAGTTTCATCTGGTCACGCCCACTTTTGCTCCAACCAGAAGTCCTCGTGCCTCGTTTCATTTTCATCTTTTCATCTGCGAGGAAACGAGCCCAGAGTGAAGCCAAGGGTCACTGCTGTCGAGTCCGAGGGTAAATGCTTGAAAATCACAACATAATGATTATTTTGTATTGCTTGTTGCATAGTTTCTGAACTTTTGCACATTACTTATATCAAAGAATAACAAAAATATTACTTAAAAAAACACTGCTACTGAACTTGTCCAACTTTTGTTATTTGATCCAGCAGGATACACAGTGACAATGGAACTTAATAATTAGATGATGGTTTTGAATATAAAAGATGGTGAAAGAGTTGTGCATGTTCTGAGGTTGGCATTAAAGCACAGAGTCACATTGTTTTAACCACAAGAAGCACATTGATGTCAGCGGAATATGTTGTGGTGTTTGAAAGAGGAAGAATGCGTCATGAACTTGTATCAGAAGTAGCCATACTTTTATTTGAACACATATTACAATGGGTACATTCTTTCGAAGTTATTTTGCCTTTGGCTAAACTGTATTAACTGCACTGAATCCAGATGAACTGCACTGCCTTGTGCCCCTCAGACATTCTTCTGTCCTCATTTTATTCAGACCAGATTTCTGCTCCAGCTGTAATTGAAACAATATGTTTGATGCCACTAAACTCTTTCTAAGTACACACTGCCACATAATCTTGCAAATATTTCAACATCAGTTTTACCATAACTTTTCAAATATTGCTGCAATTTTTAAAATGTTTATTATTTTTTTTTGGCCTTTGAAGAAATATTCGTCCACTTCATGTTTTGTTCAAAATGCCCTCAGCTGTGTTTGCGCCCAACACTAAACAAATGTTTAAAAGTTTATCAGTCGACACAGATAAGGGACAGGTCTCCTCTTGTCTCACCTGTGGCTTGTTTCATGGGTGTTTAGTTTCAGTTTCCTCCTCCCTCTCACGCAGGCTTGAATCCAGCCCTCCGACTGCACAGAGGGGCTTGCCAGACCAGTTTCAGCCCCTGGTTGAACGCACAGGAACAAGTCAGAAGAGAATTACAACATGGGATTAACAATACGTCTTTGACAACAACTTCTGACTGGATGCAGATAAGGTAAGCTTGTAATAAGTGGTGTACTTTTTATCAACTCTTCAGTTACCAGCACCAACATCTAACATTTGTAGTAACTTAGCAAATTCAAGTTAGCTCAGACTTCATGCTGAATCAAACTTGTGCCATTTCAACTTATCTCTGGTAGTATTTTCATTATTGACATGGCTTATTACATCATTTGGGATCTTTGACAAACCTTTCTTTATTCAGCCTGCATTTAGAAAGTAATTACACTTACTGATGTCCATTTAACAGTAAACCACAGGGGCTAGATCTAATAGCAGCTTGACAACACTTGGGCGTGGCAGAATAAAGTGTGTTGTAGGGCAGAGCAGACAGGTAGCCAACAATGTTTGCTCACATACCTCTGAGTGTGGAGCCGGAAGAAGTTTGTACACAGACTCAACAACACTGCATATGGTGGGAGAAATATCTTTTTACTTGCTTTGTTTAGACGACGTGCGCTTGTTTGAGTTTCAAAATAAGTTCATTTGTTTACGTCCTTAAAATAGGACTGTGTTTTGGACTTGGTTGTTGATGCTCACAACCGCTAAGCTTCTGTTTAGATGTGGTAAAGTTTGTGTGAGGTAATGTTTGCTGTGTCTGGGATGTCGAATTTTTTTGGAATTTAAGGTCTCTAGAGATAAAGATGTCAATGTGTGTCAAGTATATAAAAACTGAAAACCCTTTGAGACTATAATCATAATATTTCCGGTCTCTCTTTAACTTGAGCTATTGCTGTAACTCATAATGTAATAAATATTATGATGTTTTAGATGTAGATTAGGAAGGATGTGTACTTTCCATTTGCCTTCAGGGATGTTTACGAAAGGACCTGCTTCATCCTGAAGTTTATTCACCAGGGTCGACTTAAATGTCACTGAAAGTTTGGAAATGGCTATTAGGTTATCCATGGGTTTCAGAATGATGAGAAACGAGGACTGTTGCCATAGTTATTTACATTTACAACACTTAATATTGAATGTTTTTGAATGTGGAAAAGTCTTCAAATATAAAAGGATGGGGATGGGTCTAACTCTGTGTATGTCTCAGTTTGATGCCAATAATATCAGAGTTAGAACCTCTCTTTTTTCAAGTACTCTAGGATTAGGGGTTATGGGTTAGAGTTAGTATTTTATTAACATATACTCTTGCTTTAAATTATGTTATTTTATCTATAAAAGCCTGTTCATATAGTAGTAGTAGATTTTTCCCCCCTTTTATTTGTGTATATTTACAAAACAATAACGATAACTGTTATAAATAAATAAATTTAAATTGTGACAAACCAAGTAATCAGTACATTTTACATTTGTCAAAAAGGTTAATCAAAGGTTAATTTATGTTTCTGTTACTAACTTATTTGCAATTTTATACATGTATAAAGTACAATTTTATTTAATTGTGTAAAACGTACATTCTCTATATTTACATTACAAAAAGTTCAGTCCAAGTCACAATGTGCTTAATGAGTTTAAAATGAATTTCCTTGGATTTTGGCAATATTTGTTGATGCAGTTCCTAAACCATTCTTGTTTATAGCGAGATGTTCATTCCAGTTTCCAGTTCAATAGTAGTAGCTGTTTGACAGAGCTTGAGTCCTGATCTGAATACTCCTCTTCCTTTGTACCATATAATTAGTGTTTACCACATGCACGGCCCATGTTGGTAGTTATCCTGAGTATTTCCCGTCTTAAACGTCACCTCGTGCCCGGTGTCTGGTCCACAGCTGTGAGTCTTTTGCATCGGGACCATGTTTTCCGCCGCTGCTCCGTTCAAGAACCAGCACTACGCCGCGCTCAAGAAGGCCTGCATCAGGGACAAGGAGCTGTTCGAAGACCCAGAATTCCCCGCCACCAACGCATCTCTGTATTTTAGGAAACCTCCACCAGGAAGAGTCGAGTGGAAGAGGCCAGGGGTGAGTCCTAAAAGCAAGTCCTAGCATGCATAATCCTACTTTGCATTGCTTTATTAACCACATACACTGTTAAACGCATAGAGCTTAAAGTCTGTATGACAGGTTTGACTACACGTTTCACTAAGAAACTGGACATTATTATATGTCAAATTTGACTAAACGTTTTGCCTGTTTGTCCCCAGTTTGACAGTTTTCATAATGTGTATAATATTACTTAATTAGCAGCAAATATGACACATGTAATTATGCAATAATTATGATTTGACAAATAATAATGCCTGATATCAACTTCATTTTGTTGAATGGCTGTTTAAACTGTCAGAAAATTGCAATTGAGTGTTAACTGTCTTTCTATTTTCAACGGTACGTCGCTTATTGATGACGTCACAGAGGAATTCTATTTTAGAATTCAGCACTAGATTAAACTTTATTTATTTTATTTTTTTTCCATTTCTTCACAAGCTGCAACTTCACAGATGTAAAACTATGATAAATATTTATAAGAGAATAGGAAAAACATGATTACCTGTCAGATCGAGTTAAAAGTTCATATTACAGGTTTTGGAATACAAAAACTGTTATAATTATGTTTAATTATAGTTTTACACAAATCAGTCAGATTTTGAAGAAAAGTTTGGGGAAATTTTGGGGCAAACATGAATACAACTAAATAAAGGTGTTTATAAATATATTTGTCAGATAATAATCTTTGTTTCATGAGAGGAGCATTGGCTCATGGTTGCTGGGTGACAATTACAGAATTTCCTACTGTGATGTCATGATTTACAACCAGGAAGTAAAATTTTAAACCAAAAATGTTGCCAAACTCTGATTTTTTATTTGGCAAAATCTTAAATATAATTATGTTACCTGTGTTTTAGTAAATTGAGTAATTCAGCCTGTCATATGCACTTTAAATGACTGGCTGTCCCTTTTGCCCGTCACAGGAGATCAGTAATTCGCCGCATCTGTTTGTCGAAGGCATTAGTTCACATGACTTGAACCAAGGAATTGTGGGAAACTGCTGGTTCGTGGCTGCCTGCTCCTGCTTGGCTCTGAAGTCACATTTGTGGAAAAGGGTGAGTGCGTCTCTGACATGGTCTTATTATTATTACAATGATGAAGATGAATGCATAATGACCAGACATATCATCAAACTTGTGTTTTGTAAATAAAAAAGCTTAAAAATTGGTGCTGAAAATTTGGATGGATCAAATTTTCTTGCTAACGAACAGTATAATTAATTAGACTTGTCAAAATACCGTAGAATCTCACTTGATCCAGATTTTGATACCAAATAATAATAATAACTGTTGTTTTTTTTAAACATGTAATCTCGAACATAAAATAGTTGGTCTAAATTAGGTCAAAATATGTTCAATTTATGTAATTTTTTGCAGTATTGAAGAGACATACTTGTTCAAACCGCTTTATAATAACTGCACTTATTTGTGCCTTAATAAAACATGAACAAAGACTTAATTCAAAATGAGCAAATTCTTATCTAAGAAGGATTCAGGCTTAGTAAGTACTTAATTAGTGTTAGGGTTTTAACTAAGGAGTGACTAAGCCTGAATCATTCTTAATAAATAATTTATTCACTATGAATTCAGTCTTTCTTCATATTTTATAATGGCCCAAAAGTGTAAGTATTATTAATGGTTACCTATAGTATGCGCAATGTCTTCTTAATATTGGAGAAATCAATACAATAAATAATAAATTGATAAAAACCTGTACTTTTGCTTAAACTTACCCCGTTAACTGTAGCAAACATGTTGTGTAACTGTCTGGAATTCACCCGAGGGTTTGTGGGAACCAGGTCAAAAATGTGTCTTTTGTTTCAGGTGATCCCAGACTGGAAGGAGCAGGAGTGGGACAGCAAACACCCAGAGAACTATGCAGGCATCTTCCACTTCCAGTTCTGGATTTTCGGAGAGTGGGTGGACGTGGTGGTGGACGACCGGCTTCCCACCGTCAACGGAGAGCTCATCTACTGCCATTCTAAAGAGAACAACGAGTTCTGGAGCGCTTTACTGGAGAAAGCCTACGCCAAGTAACGTCCTCAACACTGAAAAACAATTAAAATTACTTGAATACAGGACATTTAGTTAAGAATTATTTACTAGATGTACCAAGATTTGTGGTTTCTGACTTAATACAATACATTTATGTTTTATATGAAGGGGCAAATTAATTGTAGTTTTTCAAGCAAATTTATTTTATAATCACTGATAAATGTCCTGAAACCACTGAACTATTCTATATAACGGCCTGCCGGAGAACCTCAGGGCCACAGAGAATGTTCAGGTTTTTAAAAGCAGGCTCAAGACCCACATTTTTAGCTTAGCTTCTGATTAATATTTAATTGTGTATTGATTTTATTATTATTATTTATTGTGTTCACTTATTTTAGACTTACTATTTTAGATGTATTTATGTCCTAGTTTTACCCTATTTCTACCCATTTCTTTCTTTATTTCTTCACATTTATTTATCTCTTATTTTATTAATTTCTAGGCTCCAGTGTTTCCTCTGAGGGGCCCTCTGTACTGGGAGCAGTGTTCGTCTGTAGCTGCTGGGCCCTGGCTCATGGGCCCCTGGTGGGGGTTTGGTGTGTGCCTCATCTCTCCTCTGGGACCTGAGTCTGTGTCCTGTCGCTGCAGATGACTCTCTGTTCCTGGTGCAGACGGCTCCTCTGACAGTGCTTCTTCTACTAGTGCATCTGTACTCAGCCTCATGTTATTTTGTGTGCGAGTGTCCTAATCACATCATTAAACATTTTATCTTTTCAAACTTGTAAGAAAGAGCAGGATAATAATGATATTGATAATACCCCTGCTTCACTTCATGTAGGATTTGTGAGAGCTATGAATGAGTTAGACAGTTTTAAATATATACTTACTTATTTCACTGTTTGAAAATCAGATACTCTAAGATTTTGAATTCAAGGCTAAGCTCTACAGTTTTTGCAGTTAATCTACATATTAGGATCAGAATCAGTTGAAGCTAAATGGTTAAAGGTGTCAAGTCTGTGCATTATTTCATAGCAAATAGAATGGCTTAATAGAAAACCAGCTCTGCACAGGTCGCACCTGAACAAATGTGTGACACTTGGCTCTCTTCCCCCTCAGGCTCTCGGGCTGCTATGAGTCGCTGGAGGGAGGAAACACCGGGGATGCAGTGGTGGATTTCAGTGGAGCCGTGGCAGAGGCCATTGACCTGGTGGAAGGAGCTTTCCACAAAGATGAAAAGAAAAAGGACGATCTGTTTGCAGATCTGCTGAAGGTCTACGACAGAGGAGGCATCATCAGCTGCTCTATCAAGGTCAGTCACAACACTTAATCTTCACTTTAGTTTGATTTATTTACACTTTTTTATATTATTTTACATGACATTGTAGATAAACATAATTTCATAAGGTTGTACAGAGCCCAAAAGGAGTAGGTTGAAGCAATAACTTATGGGCCCCTACCTCAATGCAATTTTATATTTACAACTGCAAGACTCTTGAATTCATATATGAATGAATTTCTCATGTCACAATTCTCGTACATTGCCCACCTGATGTACTCACTCCTTAATTCTTTGCTTTAAATTCAGTCTGTTTTCGTACAGCCTAATGTGACCACAGCAGTCGCCTCACTGGGCTCAGACTCGTGGGTCAAGGTTCAGTTCAGTCTATTATTACTTCAAATTTGAAAAATATTTAAAGAAAAAAAGATTATTGATCAAATGATACGAACTGATGCTGATATTGATGTTTTTGAATATAGATCAATCAATGGCTGATATTTTGAGCCCAATTTTGAAAACCACCTCCAAACGATATGTTGTCTAATAACTATCACTCAGTTAAAGCCCCACTGTGTAAGAATTCAACAAAAAGTAGACTTGATACTTAATAAACGCAATTACATAATAACAAGTGTTTTTATAGTACTAAAAACCCTTTGAAAATCATTCTCCCTTGTTGTGAAAGGACTTGTTTCTCCACAGACCTGATTAGTAAGTTTTCAGGTGGAAGCACTGCCACCTGCTTGTCGTTATGGAGATGTTCCTATTTTGCTTTCAACTTTCCAAATAAAGGGGAAAAACTGATCTGGCTCCATGGAGAATGTTCTAGACTAAAGTTTGGTTTTAACTTTCCGTCTCCAGGAATCTTAGGCGGTGCTGCTGTTACTCCAGGGCACTGCTTTACACAATCCAAATACAATGATAAAGACAGCAATTCTCACAACAAACATATAAGAGAGCAGTTGTTACATTTGTGCAGTGCCATCTTCTTATGGGTTTAAGTTAATGCTGCATTATTGTGTTCAAACAAAGCTCTGTTTTGGGGTTTTTTCCCTAACAAGATACTGGCTTATGCCGCAGGCAAAAACCGTGCAAACATCTGCCTCTCTAGTAAACATAATCTTATACAGTACTAAATTTATTGAGATCAGAAACTTTTTTCCTGCTCTTGTTAAAGGCCCTGTACCTGACTTTTACTGTTTTGAAATGTGAAAAACAGAACTAGTTCATGTTAAAGTCTTTACATCTTTCACATGTATCGCTCACTCACATAATGCAGTCCCAGCATCCTAAATATCCAGCGCGATGAGTTTATAAGCACTTTTCACAAGTTTCTAAGCCCAAAGCGTCAAGAACCCTCACGGTACAAGTTAACAAACATTAGAACGCTAATGGCGCACTTCCTGATTCTCTCATCGTATAAAACGCTCCATAAATGGGGGAAGAAAAAGAGCTGTGGTCTCATTTTTACCTGAATAGATGCTTTTACAATATATCTCTACTGGGGAAACACAGATTTTACTTTATTACATGCAACAATCTGGTACAGGAACTATTTCTGTTTTTCACATTTCATTTCAAAACAGTAAAAATCAGGTACAGCCTCTTTAACAGGAGTTCTAATGGGCTCTTTATATGAAATAAGTCGTAAGAAAATGCTCGAGCCTCTCTTTGTTGGAAAATGATGCACTGATCTCTTAATGGCAGAAAAAAATGCACTGAGAAATACCTGAACTAAGACGCAAAACTTTACACCAAATGTGTGTGTGCGTGTGTGACTTCAACATAATCTTTGTGTCTCAGGCTCAACCTCATGAAATCGAGTTGAAGATGGCGAACGGTCTGGTGAAGGGCCACGCGTATTCTGTGACTGCGGTGAAGAAGGTGCGCCTGGGCCACGGACTGTTGGCCTACTTTAAAAACGAGACCATCCCCATGATCCGCATGAGAAACCCCTGGGGCAAGACCGAGTGGAACGGAGCCTGGAGTGACACGTGAGACCGAAACACAAATAATGAGAGCCACTGTAGGAGAATATAGGCTAATATCTGTCGCTATTCTGCTCTGCTTTTAAATATGACAGGAAAACTCTTACCTAAACTGTTCACTGCATGTATAATTAGGCTGTTTTAATTCACTTCATGAGCAATTCATGTAATGAAAATCTACACATTTCTATCACACATAGTTTAGACCTGTTACATACAATAAAACAATTACATTTAGCCCATTTCTTTAAAACAAATCTCAAATAAAAGCTTTTCACAGAATGGCTTATACCTCTTGTGTTAATTCTAAACACTAGGGAAATGACCATCTTAAATAAGAGAACGAGTAAATAAGTGCTTGAAATAAGTAGTATTGATCTTGTTTTGAGTATATTTTGACTGTCTTAAAGTAAGATCGTCAATGGAACCAGCACTAAATATCTTTGTTTTAAAAAAAGACAAGCATTCTCTTACTAGAAATTAGAAAAGATGCTACTACACTTGAAATACCAATGTATGTTCTATTGTATTTTAAGAAAATGTAAATAAACCTTACCTTGTACATTTTTCCAGTGTACAGGTTTATCTCTCACATTATTAAATATAAATCTTCTAGTGATACAAATCTGTAAATTGTGTGTATGTGTAGAAGTTTTCTTGTTTTTAATGGTGTGATTATTTGGCAGCTCTGAAGAGTGGTCAAAGGTGGGTGACACTGAAAGAGGAAACCTTGGCATCACGGTGGCCGACGATGGAGAGTTTTGGTATTTACCCAACTCCATATCCACAACAAATTAATCCATGTGTACCTTGAGTTTAATACTTATTGTTCACTGGTGTCCACAGGATGGCATTCTCAGACTGGTGCAAGTTCTTCACTGATGCAGACGTTTGTCGTCTCATCAATACCTCACTTTTAAGCATACACAAAAAGTGGAACGAGGTGGTGCACTTTGGGAGCTGGACTAAAAATGCAGAGCCTCTGCTGAACCGCTGTGGAGGCTGTGCCAACCACAAATCCACATTTCTACAGAACCCACAGGTGTTTGACACTATTGACTGACTGTTAATACAACTTTGCCAAATCCATCACTTATTAACTTGTTCATTGTTTTTGGAACAGTACGTCTTTGACGTGACAAAGGAGGTGGATGAGGCCCTGATCTCTCTGCAGCAAAAAGATATGAAGATTCACAGGAAACAAGGCCAAGGAGAAAATCTTACAATTGGCTTTAGTATATTCAAGGTATGACTCATTGCTGCAGGGACCAGGCAAAGTAAAAATCTATATTACACAATAGAACAAATAATACAAGGTATTATTAGGAAGTTGTCTTGGTCAAAGTTGAGAAAACCTTTTATCTCAAATGTTAAACAGTAACTTGTCAAAGCTCAGAGGAATAACAGAGCATTGTATCTGTCGACTAGACTCTAAACTAGAGAATAAAATAATCAGTATTATGTTTGGATTTTTGTCATCCACTTTTAGGAGTTTTTAACAATATTTTAATTGTTCTCCCTTGCCTTGTCATTTAACCACTCAGAAGTTGTATTTAGAGTGATTTGTGCATATTTGTAATATAGTTTTGTAATCTTGTTGCGCATAAGACTCCATTACTCAGTCCAGGTCTTCGCTGCTCCCCGCCCACTGATATTTACTTACTTTGTTCAGTAATATTGTTATCTTAAACGGTGACACACTCAGGATTAGTCAGTGTCGTGTAGCCATTTTGACGCAGAAAGAAAAAAAATCCTACACACTCATGGACTGCTGCTCTCCAAAGGCAACGTAATGTAAAGGGGTCGATGTAAATTACCGCTGCGGGTCTCAATGCAGAAGTAAACTGACTTATTTTTGAACTTGTCGCTTTAAATTCTTTGCAATTTAAGACATCCAAAATATAACATAATGATCCATGAGTAGCCACAGCTGCCCTGGGGCAGACTGGCTGAAGCAAGGCTGGTGGTACAGATTGTACCATCATCCCCTTCAACCACCAACAACACTCACTCACCACATTCATATTTGGCAAAGAGGGTGAAGTGTGAAGTGTTTGCACTAGAGCCACAATCAGGCCCTGGTATCTGTCTCTCTTCCAACTAATAACCAGGCCCTGTCTTGATTTGCTTCCGAGCTCTGACGAGATCAGACATTGACAAGCAGGTTTGACCACAAGTTTAACCCTTGACATGATCCTTTAAACTAAAACATTACATATTACACCCTTAGAACATGGAAGGTTTAGGTAGAAAAAGCATGGGCCTGGTCACATTGGACCTCGTTTGACCGTCATCTATACATTGTGTTGAATTTGAATCATTTTCAGTTCGTCTCAATTCCCCTTTTACCACTAGAGGGCAGAGTAATTCCATTCATCAGCAAAATGTATTGGTTGAATTGAATTGAACTGATTCGAAAACACTTCTACATTATTATTCATAAATTAAATAATGAATTAAGTATGTATCTTTTTCTTGTGTTTTAGGTGGAACTGAACAGGAAATATCGGTTACATGACTTTGTAAGCCAACAGTGTGTAGCCACTTCCACGTACATAAACGCTCGGACCGTCTTCATGAGAGTGGACCTCCCTCAGGGCCGGTACATCCTCATGCCGACCACCTTCAGACCTCTGACCCTCGGGGATTATATGCTCCGCCTCTTCACCGACCTGGACTCAGGATGCAGGTACAGCTATACCATTTGTATTATCAACAAACTGAACGATGTGTGATGTCAATGATGCAGCAAAGAAAAGTTGAGTAGACGGATCTTGCCAGAAAGTAGGAATTTCATTATTGTTATCGAGTTTATAGGAATAGGATAGTAGGATAGTGTTGTGGAAAAATATAATAATACATTTCTGAAGCCTTGAAGAGTTAAGAAATTTAAAAAAAGGTTTATTCTTTATTATAAGAATGTAGACAAACCCTGGGCCCAGACTGGCTCCTCGTGGCTTCTGTCAGAACATGAATATTGACAGTTTTCTACCACACCAGTTTATCAAGCCATTTTTATTTGGAAATATCTTGAAAAAAAAAAAATGAACTATAGGCTACTTAATTGTCAAACCGCTCTAAAAGAAAAAGTTCAGATTTTAGTCAGATTTAGATACAATTCTCATTTTCTATGGACTTTTCTTATATTTCTTTTCAAAGGAAATGTTTTGCCACAGTTTTATCATCAAAGCAATCAAAGGCTGCCTCTTAACTATATCAACTCAAGTGTTTCATTCTGAACTGCAATATCATTTTATTCTAATCTATCTTACATCATAAAACAAATTGCTCTGTGTTGTGCCAGGGAGCTGACGGAAGACAAACCCAAAGTGCACTGCTGGAGTTCGTTTGTTGGTTATCCTCAAGCGGTGAGTCACGTCTACATCCACGCAGCGGAGGGGCTGGAGCACCAGGACAAGACTGGAGGTACGGCCGCGTTTAGACCTTATATAACTACTGCAAAAGCAACAATAACTACAATCTCTTAATAATGATACCTCTGGTGCAGGCGCAGACCCTTATGTGATCATATACTGTGAAGGAAAGTCAGTCAAGTCCCCCATCAAAAAAGACACGTTAGCGCCAGAGTTTGCCGTAAGTGGTATTTTCTACCGGAGGAAACTGAGGAAACCTATCACCGTGCAGGTAATGAGCCTTTACAATTCTCTGATGAAATATTTAACAGTAGCATTTCAAGTAATAATTTGGTATCTACACATTTATATCTATACAAGCAGTTCAACCTGGACTCAAAAGGAGAAATGCGTTAAGAGCATAATAACGCTGATACTCTGGGGCTTAGAACATCGAGTGCCGCATATTGAAAGAGACCAAGCGGAGGGCCACAAATAAATTGTGAAATGTTCAAAAAAGTTGCATTTATCTGTTTAAGTGCCACCTAAATTTAGTCTTAGTGCCTAATCAGGTCTGTCTCACACTAGAATTAGTTATCTAGGTTATAATTGTTGAAAATGTGAATTTTGCTGTAAAAATTACTTCTCAGGACGATGTGGGCCAATTCACCAGGAAGCTTGAGGGCCAAGAAAAACTGGTCCAAGGGCCGTGTAGTTTGGATATGCCTGGCTTAGAATGACGAGCAGTGAATGACAAGTGAAACAATGCATTAAAGGTGCCAGATATGAGATCAGACTTTTGCTTAGACACTGGTGGTTGTTAAAATAATAGTAATAATAGTGATAATAGTGAAAACTGACAAATCCTGGGAACAGAGTTTAAAACATGTCGCCTGAATGTGAAAAAGGTGAAACAAATGCGTAAATAATTAGGAAATACAGTATAATCTTAAAGTCTTTATGACAGGTTTTCATGTTTTTCTAATTATGACTTAGTTTGGTGGGTTGGACATTCTAAATTGGGAATGAAAGCAAAAGTGAAGTATAATGTGATTTTGCTGGAGAAACTCGGATTAACCTCAGAATGTCACAAAATATGAAAAATTGAGAGGATTTCAGAGAATGAAAAGCACTCAGACACATGTGAGTGACATCAGAGCTGCTTTAGACACACTTATTATTATTTATTATTTTTATTATTTTATATTATGTTTTAGGAAATCATGATAAACTCTTTGCCTTTTTGATGAAGGAACAATCCAGATTTATGGGTTTTACTAGAGAAATACTCACAGAAATGTTGGGTTCACAATAATTTTTCATTTTATCTACAGATATATTAGATACTATTCCATAAATTAGATTCTTTTGAAGCTAAAATAATTTTTTAAGGGACAATTTACCTGCAACTGACATATTTTTTCTGACAGTTCAAAAAATAAAGGTAAAAATCAACATTGTGTCATTTAAATGGATTTTGACTCTTGTTTACAGTTTGGTTGCTAGGCAGGAATCATCTCTGTCATATATGCTGCTCATGTTCAGACTGAGGACAAATAGGCAAAATGTTTAGTCAAATCTTAAATATAATCATGTTCACTTTATTTTAGTGAAATGTGTAGTCTAACCTGTCAGATATGCTTTAAATTTTTTAGTGCTGATGACACTTAAAGTGTAAAATCATCTGTTTATGACACCTGTTTGTTGTTGTCCCAGATCTGGAACAGTAACGCAGTAAAGGACCAGTTTATGGGGCAGGTGATGCTGTCCGGCTCCGTGAAGGACAGTACTGAGCCTCAGGTCATGCAGCTGAGGAAACAGGGCGCTCAAATGGCCGACGAGATGCCCGGGAGAATCAGCCTGAAGATTGTTACAGTTACTCAGCTCACTGCGATATAACCAAAGTACTCTGTTAGACTTTAATGTGACTGCACTGCACACTCTTATCAAAGTCCACTGACCAAAGACACAGGGAACGCAACAGAACCGCTGGAATCACAATATGAAGATAACTGAGAGTCAGGCGTGAAAACCAGGTCTTAATTCACTCAGAAGTCCAAAGTCTGAAACAGCTCTAATATTAGAACAAGAAACATTTTGAAAACATTTTTTTTTCTGTTAGGCTGCATAAAGTATTGTGTAATATTTTACACATATTTGCAAAGTATATACCTTACTCTCAAACCAGCAGACACTGTGATACTGGTCCTACAGTAGGATTGCATTGTAATACTCTTAACTTCAACAGTTGTCTCAAAAATGTATACATACATTCAGTGCAGCTTTACAGATGTAAACACTGTGGCAAAATAAAAGGTTCTGTTTTACAGGGGTGGGAAGTAACAAAAGTAAATAATTAATCTTCTGGCAAAGTTAAAGACTTGCCTCTTGGAGCAAACACTTTGATTTCAGATCCTGCTTCACATTTTTGCTGTAACTTTAGGCCTGACTCTGTCCTTGCCAAATACGTAAAGTAAGTAAATATGTAGAGTAAGTGGTTACAATTGTTAAATATGCAGCCTTGGACTGTTTTGTACACACTATGATGCTCTTTCTGGTCACTTTGTTTTATCAGAGACAGCATTACCCTTTTCAGCCTTGAAAATCTGCTTATTTTATAAGATGAGAGAATCTTTATTTGTCCCACAAAGGGGAAATTACAGATGGGGCAGTCTCAATGGAAATCCAGCTTATATTGATTGTTTTGAACGATTGAACTTTGATGATCACTTGTTGCCAAACCAAATGCCTCAGAAAGTTTACCTAGATTTTTTAAACCTAGATTTGTTATATAAATTATACATTTTGTAATAGTGGTGTTTTTACAAAATAAGACAGACAACCTTCATTTACAGCGGCAAGAATCTGCCTGTATTACACAATACAGATTCTTCTGTTTGTTTTTAAAGAATTACAATTTGTCAATAAATATTTTTCAGAAAACAATAATTTCAGCAACTGTGAATTTTGTCTTCTTTTTTTATTTCAGTCCAGTTCCCAACTGCATTTTTTACACTCAAGACACAGCCATGCACAATTCAAAGTTCAAAAAGTCTATTGCTTCAACCACAATTAAAAATAGTTTATCCAAAACCTCAATTCCCCATCGTAAGCTTTTCCGTGCCTGAGATGGGGGAAAGTCTGCTGAGGTATGCCGGATGGATCAGCAGTTTTTTTTACAAAGCTAGACAAGAATAAGAGTAATAATAATAATAATAATGATAATAATTTAAAAAGTAACATTTTTTGTCTTTGTTCCATTCTCTTGATACACATTAATAGAGGATTTTATCACACCACGTTTTACACATTCAAATGATAGGAATGTACAGGAGCAACCACAGAGAGGGGCCGAGTCCGTGTTGTCTCTTGTGCTCATTGTTGAGACCTGTACATTTTAGAGCGTCTGGTCCTCACATGGGACGCACACATGGGACACTGGGACAGTCTGTGTGGGCCTGCACACAGTGGAGTGCATTTTCGGCTTCTTGTCCCAATGAAAGGGCGTCCGATGAGCCCAAAACATAGTATCCAGGAGTGCAGCGACAAGTGTATTCCTCGTCTTCCAGGGTGCAAAACATTTAATGATACATACAGCAACCTGAATATTGATACATATTTGGAAATGGTGGCCTCCTGTTATATTTACATACATACATAAATATCCTAACAATCTATTTGAAGATGAGATACGGTGTTTAGTTTGTGTTTCATGCATGGGCTCTGTTGCAACCTCCGTCTTCTGTACATTTGCTGTACAGTGGAGGTAAGAATGACCAAGCAGCTTACCCTGCACCTCAGAGTGGAACAAACAGGTGAGGCTTTAACTATAGTGCAGATCGAGGCAGTCCCCTGACACACACACTCACACAGGGATGCTAAATGGTAAAAAATACACACTATAAGAAGAACACAAAGCAGACATACTTCAGCATTTTAAAACCGGTAACAAAGACACAACGTAATAATTTGCTCCACAGTTTCCGGTTTGTATTGGTCATTAAACAAGTCATAAAAAAAAAAAAGATGTTTCTTTCTAATAAGCCACCCACTACACCACACACAGACCACGTGACAAACATCACATAAGACACAATTTAAAGACACTGTTTCATGAGCAGCAGCTAAAAACATGTAGATTTCGGTTCAAAGCATCGGAATGACGTAATAACAATTTAAATTGAAGCTGTTACTGATCTCATCGTTATACTGTTAGTTTACTTTGAAAATAATTTAGCTTTAGTAATATGCTGTCTTGTTCCTTGGTGAAACAGGCACATGTAAAGCAGCAGAAAAGAGTGCTGAGCTGGAGTGTATGCAGACCATTACAGCATGCTGTCTGAAACATTGTACTGAACTTTGGTGTATACTTTAGGTTAGTACCTGAATAAAAGTAGTTATTTTAGAGTTTGCTTAGCATTCTGTGATCACTATACCTTGCTAGTACTTTGATAAATAGAAAATGTATATCATTACGCCATAAAAGAGTTTTCTGTGTTGCAAATCATTCTTCAATTCAAATATTTTGGTGACCTAAAGTGGTAAACTAATGTTCCTGAAATGTTCACATGTTGTAAGATAAATACTAAATCATGTTCAAAGCCCACACTTATCTGCATCCACTCGTCACACACTCACACTGTGTCACACTTCTACACGGTAATGTGCCACTTTGAGATGTGAAGTCTGCTCCACACAGTTGTAGTCATGCAGGAAATGTAGGATCCAGAGCCCTCTTTAACAGGAGCTTAAGATGAGGCCTTGCTCCTTTGAGGGACTAAAGGAAACTGACCTAAAGCTTGGTGCAGGAGGGGGATCATAGGCGTTTAGTATTCACTCCTGAAGTTCCTGGCTTTTACCAATCCTTGTTTTGGTATGGGAGCCTTCCAGACAAGACCATTCAAACACACATTCAGACACAGGTCGTGAAGCACCGCTTGTACAGTGCTGGAAAAGGAAACATGGAGGCAAAGTTTGAGCAGCGTGCGACTCGAGGCTGCAAGGCCAGTGTCCGTCCTGCATACGGAGCCTGGGGTATTGTCCCTGTGTGAGCAAGTCACACAGTAACCCATTTAGAGAAGTCCCGGTCACGCCACGCACCATCCGAACACCCAAAATGCACTTATTCCATGTAAGTGCTGCAGCTTTGGGCGTGGACACGGGGCACGTCCTAGCGACTGCTGTTCTTTATGGCTTCCTTTGCAGCTACAATCAGAGGCGTCAGGCTGGACAGAGGCTTCGCCAGCTTCAGGAAGTTATGCTGTGGAATCAGAAACAAGGTTGATATGAGTGAATGAAAAGACATGAAAGAAAGTCTAATGGTTGGATACCCTCTGGAAGTCACAAGGGGAATAGAAGCTATTAGAACAAAATGCAGCTCTGTACAATGATGACAGAGAGTGCAGAGGCTTTTACCTGCAGTAGCTCCTTGGCTGAGCCTCTGCGGTCCACGTCCATCTCCAAGCAGCGGTTGAGGAAGTCTCTGAAAACAGATGACAGTCTCTCTGGGTTTTGCAGCTCTGGAGTGCCGTTAGTTGCTATAAGATACAGGGCCTGAATAGAAAGCAGATAGACATATTAGAGATTACTTTTATTGTTTTTATAATGTTGTAATACAGTATTCATCACTGGGAATGTCTAGGTTATTTGGTTTATGTATAACTATAAAACTGTACAATAATGTATACAATAATTAACTTTATTTTAAAAAAAAGTAAGCGTACATGTAAAGTGCTCGATTACTCGTCTGTTTAGGTAGCGTTAACTTAACTTTATCATTCAGAAAGTTTGATTTCATGAAGCTGAGCAGCACACACATATAATCTATTGTATAAATGAAAGAAAATTTAAGAATTTTACTGTTTGGTAATGGTGTCAATAACTGCTTAATACTAGTAAAATTGTGATGTTTCTTTTAGGGATGGGATCAGCTATATTAGCACTGACTAATGAGTAAAACTGGAAATAGAAGAGCAACAATTAGGCAGAAAATCAATCATAATAAATTCTAATAAATCAACAAATTATTTCATATTGCAAATAAATGAGTTTGTGTTATTATTTCTGTCATTTGTTATCATTTATTTATAAGTGAAAAGTGAATTTGTGAACTTTACTTCAACTTAAAATTGATTTGTGAGCTTTTCAGCATTAGCAAATATCGGCAACAACATCAAGACAAATATTGGATATCGTTTCGGCTCAAAAAAACTCCATATTGGCCCATTGCTAGTTTCTTTCTCACTCTAATTGCAGTGTACGGCGCTCCTTACCCTCAGGGGGTTTTCATTCAAATACGGTGGCTCTCCTTCTACCATCTCTATTGCCATGATGCCGAGGGACCAGATGTCCACTTTGGGGCCATAGGCTTTTCTCGTCACGACCTCCGGAGCCATCCAGTAGGGCGTGCCCACCATCGTACTGCGCTTGTTTTGCTCTGGTGTTATTTGAGCGCAGAACCCAAAGTCAGCTGTAGGAGGACAATTATTACATCAGTCAATATACAGTACAGGCTTTGTGATACGTCGCGCTTAAAACAAGAATTGGGCAAAGTTCACACTGCAGGTTGAATCAGATTTTTTACTCAAATGTGACCTGGATCATATTTTTCCATCACAGTGTGAACAGACCGAATCAGATTGTTTCAAATGACTCCCAGGCCACTTTCATATGTGGAATTAAATCTGATTCGAATCTGATCTTGTGTAAAGTGACTGCAGTCTGAACAGACAGGTTACATTGATCTGACTTTTGCGGCGCTGAAATTAAACAGTTGCCACATTTTTCACACATGAAAAGACAGAAATGTAACACACTAAACCTTTAAACATCTGCTTGACATCAGCAATGAAGCTGAAAGTGAAGTTTTAGACTGAATTGCTTTCGGAAAGTGTGACAAAGATAAAATATCAACTTCTGCCAATTTAATAGAAAAGATAAAGATGACTATAGGCTAACTCAACTCCTGGTTTTGTCCTGTTCTTCTCCACATCAGGTGACTTCAAAACTTTCACACATTTTAATTGTAATGTGAAGAGCCTCATGAAAAAAAAATGATTTGGTAAAAAATCTGAAGCGTTAAAGACCTGCAGTGTGAACGTAGCCTTGGACTTACTGAGTTTGACAGATCCATCCATTCCGAGGAGGATATTGTCACTCTTTATATCTCTGTGAATGACCTGGTTGGAGTGGAGGAAGTCCAGAGCCTGAAGACACTGTGGACACAGACAAACTGCAAGTCATTTTTGGATCATAATGTAAAGGTCAGTTGTTTTATGGCACAGAGGACAAGCCGCAAGAGGAAGTTGCTGATAAAGTACAAAGTTGGCGTAGTACCTCTCTGCAGACCGCAGCGATCTGGCCTTCGTCCATACACGTCTCTGTCACTACATCTGTCAACGAGCCACCGGCCAAATACTCCATCACCACCCACAACTCGTCTCCCACCAAGTAACTGAGGGGAAAGGGTTAACAAAGCATAACACTGATTGAGATTTTTGGTTGACTTACATTAATATAGTACCAAATAATTTTAACCAGATATTTAACAACGAAATAAAATGGAAGGTGATTGTTTAAAAATGTGTGGACAGCAGATGGCAGTAAAGCACAATTTCCTCAGTTCCCCATTTTTGGAACATATATGGAAGTAGTAGAAAATCTTTTTTGTGTCTTCCTTTATCTTTAAAATAGGTCTTTAAAACATCTAATTCTTGCGAGTGGTACAAATAATTTTAAAATAGTAGATGTGATTGTAAATGTGTCAACTTTATCGGTAAAGTTCACCATTTAAAACCCACCTGTCCAGATAATTGACTATATTTGAGTTCTTGTTTTCCCTCATCACCAGGATCTCGTTGATGATCAGCTCCTTCTTCGGCTGCTGCTGCAGATTCATCTGTTTAATGGCCACCTGAGAAAAGACCATCACTTTATTACTATCACAGTGGAACATCCTCAAAATTAACTTTAAAAGTAGAAGTATTTTTGCTCAAACCTCTTGGCCAGTTGCTATGTCAATAGCTGTGTACACAGTGCCAGATGCCCTGGAAAAAAAATCAATATATCATCAATATAATACCATGTAATAGTAAAAGTTATGCAGATATAAGGCCCTTTATTGTTGATGGTATTTGGTATTGGTTTTACCACATAATGACTGACTCAAACACATCTCTTTGCTCTGAGACAGAGAAGGTTTGCAAACAGAGCACAAACACAAATAATTTATGGTTTCCAATAAGTGTGTGCAGTCAGAGGAATGTATGCATGGATTCAGCCCTTATTTGGAAGTGTAACTCCTGAAACTAGAAACCTGGAGCAGCTCCTGTCCTTTCTCTGTCAGATACAGTACACCAGTGTCCACTCAGCGCTCTAAATAATGAACCAGTCCCTGCTGCTCTCATATGAGTCCAAACAAACTACTTTAAAACACTTTGGCTGTTTTATTAGGTCATATTTTACTACAATTAAATGTGATATTTACTTACCCTTGTCCAATTTTTTCAAAGCGCGTGTACTTCTTTTTGGGATCTCCCACGCTCACAATACTCCCTGAGTCAAAAAGAAAAATAAACATGTATAACTGATTAAGCTCGTGTGTGTGGGAGGCAGCAGTTGTACGCACAAAAGTGTACATTAATATAAACACCACAGATATGAAACTGTGAGATGTACTTTTGTTTTAGGCTTTGATGCCATTCTATAAACAAAGCAGAGACATGAGTACAGTGTTAAAAAATGTAATTAAATACAGTACAAAAGCAATTTTGGAAAGTTTAAGTTCTTTGTATATTTGAGAAAGTTCATTCAAGGTTTTTATACCAAATCTGTATTTTTTTGTAATTTAAATAAACTATTGTTTCTTTGTTCTATAGTTGCCAAGTCCACTTCTTTATAGCGACTTTGGGCGAGTAGTGCGTTGTGTGTTTTTTTTTTTTGGGTTACTCCTGAGCGGCAATTTCATGTAATAAAAAAAGCTCTTCTTTAGTATTTTTTCATTTCTGTTTCCCGTTAATAGACCCAATGGTGACCGAAATACAGGCTGGTAATGTTTTGAAGAAGTTCTTTATGTAAAATATGCATGTTGCTTATTTTTTTTTATCTTGGGTTGCTTGTTTTGGGCTGTTTTTCAAAGACTTGGTTTATTGTTGCTCTCTAAAAATCTGGCAATCCTGCTTAGTTCACTTGGTTCATATGTGTAAATGTTAAGGATATTTTGTCCCTCAGGCTTTATTTGAAGAACAGCACATCTGTAAAACGGACACCAGCAACAACCAAGAGCTGGGTGAGAAGGGAGTATGATTTAGGCAATACTATAAGTAAAATACTGGTCATAACCCTCTGGACATTTACTTTAGCTTTAAAAAAAAAAAAAAAAAAAAAAAGTCAGTGCCTGGGACCCTTCTCCTATCTAGATCTAAAGATTTTTAGACACTTACTAAGTCTCTCCAGGATTTCCTCGTCTGTCATCTTGGACTTCTTCCTCTGCCGGTCTGTGTTGCGGTACAGGGTGTTGGGCGTGTTGTCGGGCTGCACCTGGGACTCGGGGGGAGTAGGCACCTCTTTAACCGGGGTGGGGGGCTTTGGTGGATCCATGACAGACCGTGTATAAATCTGATCAGACATAAGAGTTAATAAACTACAGCAGACCAACAAGTTAAACAAATGTAGGTAGACGTACAGATTTGGTGTGTTCAGGCCGAGGGGCGATCATAGGAGGCACCTCGTCTTCATCTTCCTCCTCTTCCTCCTCCTCTTCCTCCTCTTCTTCCTCCTCATCCTCCTCTTCTGAGACTGGAGGAGCGATGGGGGGCTCTGTGGAGGTTTTGGCACCCTGAGAAAAACATACATATATAACTTAGATATTGTTTTGATAAAGAATTGAGTGGAAATGTGTCTTTATAGTATTCATACTTCCTACTTATTAGACTTTATATAATATAATGAATGGTTTGGTGGTTTGAAAGGAATGATTTGCCCATTCCAATTAACAATAAAAATAAGTGTTTTACCAAATGCTGAATGCAAAATGAAAGACTACAGTAAATCAGATGTAAACACATTTAGTCCTTTTCTGTTGTTGTTCACAATAAAGGCTTATTTTAGTTCAAAACACACTGTGCCTACATCTGCAAAAAAGGACAGAGGAGATCAGAACATTGGAACCATCTTCGAAGCAAGATATTGAAACAAGAAGTAAGAGTTATACTAGTAATAGTGCAGTTAAAATCAATGAGAAATGAGAATAGTTAGTGTCTCTACAAAGTTAGTGGCTACAAATATTATACAAAAGCAGTGAAGGCTGGTATGAAAAGGTGATGATGGTGAGTTTTCCAGGGATCATGTTTAAGTAAGAGTCATATTTTATACACGCGTCATTCAAAATATGTCATTTCAAACTCAAAGATGAAAATCTATTAGCAGTGTCTGCATGAGGAAGAGCATTGAGTGAGAAAAGGGAGTGAGGGAGGTCCCAGTGAGCTGAGGTGGACCCCTGTCCGCTCCAGGACAGGCCCAACTCTGCAGGAGATGAGCAGCTAAAGCAGTGTCTGTGCTGCTTCAGAGCCGTGCGGTCATGTCTACAGCTGATGGTGATGAGGTTTGACTGGCAGGTCACTGGGAATGGGACTGGAGTATGAGCTCACACATGCAGAGGTTGGACAGTCACAACCCTCTGTGGCATGCGCCCCTGCCCTGCCGTTTCAAATGGAAACGGCTGAATAAAAACACAAGAGGTGCTCAGGTCTGAAAGTCACACCCCCAGCACTTCAATTACGAGGTGATTTTGAATTGGGGGGGATCAAATTTAGCTGAAGAAGCCAATGGAGAGGTAAGTCAAGTGGAAAGTAAACGTAGGAGTTACCTTGTCAAATAATGCGCTGCAGGTTCTGAGGCTGACGGGAGGCCCAGACGACAGCAGCCGGTTCTGAGTGTTAAAAATGGGATCATTTACTCAAAACAAAGCCACACAGTGTTTAACAGAGTTCTCTGGGGGGGAAGGGGAGAGGGCAGGAGTTATGCTGCTGAGGGCTGGACGTCTTGTCCATCTTTAACTCCAAATTGCAAACCATGACTAATCATCTTCAGCTAAATGAATATCGCAACATGTTTACGGCAGTTACACAGATATGTTTGTGTGAGAAATGTTCAGGGGTCAAAATATGACAAAATCCAGCAGATACATTAAGAACACTATTGCCTCTAACTCTTTTATCAGGATTATGAATGGTGCTGGAACCTGGCACAGCTGTCATGAACCAAAATGATGGAAATGACAGAATTTGGACATTGTTTGTTTGCAAAACTATATATTCAAAAGTCAACTTTTAACACTTGAAACCTTTAAAGTTAAGGAAAATAAATGAATACAAATATCACAATTATTATTTCAATATTTTGCTTAATATGCAGGAAATGTTTGACAACAGTAAAATTATAATTGTATGTTGTTTCATAAGTCCATTAGTCAGACAGTTTCTGGTGTACTGACCAATTACAACTTTGTAAACAAACAAAGACTGGTGCTAATATAAAACTAAAGAATAAAGACTAAACTGATGCCCAGACGAGGAAACTCTAGTCAAGCTTTTCCAAAACACTGCGCCAACAACACAGCTCTGCTAATCACTTACAACACAAAATGTCCTCTTGAGATTACAACAGTGTCTTGTAAAAATACTACAGATGCTTTTGAGATTAATCATGCATCTCACACAGGGGCTGTTTTTACACCATGATGCTTATAGCCAGAGGAAACACCCTCGTTCACTCTTCACACAGGCCAGAGGAGTTCAAGGTACAGGTAATATCTGAACACAGAACAGAATGAAAGCAGATCTCTAATGGATGAGCTGTTCAAAGACTATGGGCCACTGGTGTCTTTTCAATTTTATGCATCAACAACTCAGCCTGATGACAGATGGGTCAACACAGTAAAAGCTGTGTGAAGGGGAGGATACATTCAGTAGATAAGTCAGTATATTCCCTATCTCCTTCAGTCTTTAATACTGTGCCATTAGATGCTGCAATTCTTGTCTTGGCTCCTCTGCAGTTTGGCTTTAAACTGCGGCCAATGCTTGGATGTAGCTGAGTCACCTCTGCGGGGCTCGGACCACTGTGACAGAAATCGCCTCACACAACCTCGGACAGTCACCCGCTCACTCACTGCTCATGAAAAAGCTCTTCTGAGCAAAGCCCGGCACAGAATAATCTCAGTGTAGTCGCCCGGGGCAGCGAATCCAGCAAACACTTGGATCCCACTTCTTTACGCAGCTGAGCGTGCTACAGGCCACAGCATTCAAAGCATAGATTACTCTGGCCAAAGCCAGGAATGAGGTCAACACAGTGGGAGTTCTCCTCGATGTGCAGGGCTCTTCTATGGCCATTTCAAAATCTGGTTAAGTCGATTGGAAAAATAAACAGGAGCAGCAGTGGCTTCACTCTTAGCAGTTTATGAGGCAGAGAATCACACTGATTGGCACGACCTCAACAGTCAAGGCACTCGGCTGAGCTGAGGCCATTGACGTCTGCGGAACAAGGTCAGATATTGTGGTGAGAACTATGTGATAACGATGAAAAAGAGTACTCAAAGTAAAACTGCAGAGCTGTCCGAACTTTACCCTATACATTGTATTGTGCAACATTAGGTCATTAGGTTATAACTTACCTGTGCTATTAGCCTCTAACTGTTTATTTAAAGCAACACAAACTAGAGTGAATTTAATTTTTATGATGGGTATGCATGTGTTACTCTTGCATTTCTATTGATTTTGATATTAACGTAACTTACCAGAGTATTTGCTGCGATGTACCCATGTGCAGATTTGTCTAGAACAGAAAAAGGTTTTATTATGAACCCAAAAAAAGTTCCTTTTGTAGAGCAGATGTTGATCTTATCTTCCACAACAACTGACCTCCAGAAGTGAAACTCATGTACTTCTGGTTGTTGACGGTCTCTTTGGAGTCATAAAACTTCAGTACGTCGAGCACGGCCTGGGGGTTCTTCTTCTGCTCCAGTTTGGTGATATTGGACGTTTGTAGGAGTCGTGCCCATTGCTCGGGGATTCCCTGTGAGCACACAAGACAATCAGGGCTAAATTGCAGCTGTTGTGGACTTCATTTACACCCGAACAATGTAGACAAACAACATTCCAAAGAGTCTATCTTTTTACACATGAAAACTACTGTTCTCATTGGGAAATTTGCACTCTGCACTGGGCACTTTCTACTATTCCACTATTGCTGGATTTCAGAGGAAGACATTCTATTTTACTTTTATTGGAAAAATGCTCCTCAACGTTCTGACTGGTTCTGGTAGAACTTCTATGAGCAACAATTTTTCATCAGTTTTTCTATTTTTTTCTCCCAATTCTTGTCTGTGCGTCTGTTTTTTTCAAATTAACTTTATACAGCAAAATGGAAACTGAAAGTGGTGACTGTATTGTTTTTCTGACTGTGAGGAGCAGAAATTCAGAATGCTGTGACGTCATCTGCAAAACCTCAATAGGCCTAAGGGGAGCAGCCATAATTACTATTGTTATTATTGCTGTGCTATATTGTAAGGTTAAGGGTTGAAACTCTAGTACTACAGCCCCAGTCACACATGCAGGCTTATTTCTGACATGTGTGAATAATGTCTGCTTTTTTTTCATCTGGCAATTTCCCTGGCAAAGACTTAGTAACCCAGCACCAGGACTGATGCAGTGAAGGGTTTTGTGTGAACAAAGGCAGAAAATTGCCAGTACCAATGTTTGTTTCTTTGTTTTCACACTTGGTTTCCTCAGTTACACGATGCAGCTAAGTTCCAGTTTTGTTCAGTTTAAAGTCTGTATGACAGGTTAGACTAGACATTTCACTAAAACGTGGTGAACATTATTACATTACAGATGACTGCTTTGTCTCCAGTTTGATACTTTTCATAATGTTTATTTTGATACTTCCTGGTTGGACATGAGCAGCAAATATGACATAGGTAGAGTTACTTCCACAACTGTTACCTAGCAACCATTTTGAAAACAAGAGCCAAAATCCATATACGTTACACAATATTTTTGCTTTTACAAATAATAATACCTGATAACACCTTTATTTTGTTGAATGAGCATTTAAACTGTCAGAAAGATGTATCAGTTGAGTGTTAACTGTCTCTTTATTATTTCCTACAATTTTACTTTTATTTTTCAATATTTCTTCACAAACTGCAATTCCACGGATGTAAAAACTATGATAAATATTTACCAATGGTGCTCACAGAATTAGAAAAACATCTGAATCTGGCATATAGACTTTAAATGATTTAGCACATAACTACAGTGATAAAAAGCAGGTTAAGTGTGAACAGAGCAAACCTGGCAGTGTTCTGGGTCTGAAGTACATGTGTGACTGGGAGTCAGAGCTTAGTGTGCAGACAATCTGCACCTGGCAATTTACTTTATGTGTGAAAGGGGCTTAATAGAACTGATCACATTCAACATTTGTCACATCATCTTTTGGAGATTTCTTTAAAAATAGTGTTTCTTGCCTCATCTGTGGTTTGATCCCATTTAGAATCTGAAAACCAGTCGTAGTTCATTCATTCAAGTCACTGTGCAATTTTCAGCTCACTCATAAAACTGCATACTATATTTTTTATAAAATAAAGCTATTAAAAAGACAGATTTACAGTATTTTATTCTTACTCTGATACTGATATTTAATTTGAGCTTTTTTATTTCTCGATGAGTTTCATTTTTTCTGCTGGTCAATTGCATGTCTGTAATGAAAATAATTTCCCATTGCAGATGAATAAAAGTAATTCTAATTCTGATAAATGCAGCTATGTTAAATCAGCTGTAAGCTCTTCATGCAAAAATGTAATAATGGCCCAGATTCCACTAGAACAAAAATAAATTTGTGCTTATACTTTCGTGATGTGTAATGTGTTGTAAGAGAAACAATAATTTCAAATATTCAGATATGTCAAGCTCATTGAGTTCATGTAAAAGATGAAAAGGAATATTTTAAAATCTTCTTCTATTAAAGAAACTATTAGACCAGAACCTGCCCCAGAAACCTGCAGGTAAAATGTAATTTAACAGCTTCAGCAGAAGACGCAGGATAGACTTATTTTCATTCAAGTCACTCGCTTTTATAACTTTGTGTGAACGAAACTACATTAAGAGTCACCTCCAGGGAATTACAGATTTGAGCAGAGCATACCTCAGATAAAACTATCACTCGGGAATGTAAATGTAAAGGTCTAAGCCAATACTCACTGTGAATTCTCCAGTTACAGCGTCAAACCCAACGTGAATGGTGTGTTCAAAATCTGAGGGAAGTGATATTTCTGGGCGCTCCTTCTCCTTCTTTTTGTTTGCTGCAGAGTTATAAAATGAATCGTATTAATATTCATATTAATTTAGTCAGTGCATGAGAAAGTAGGTACTCACTCTTGTCTCCCCCGGGGAAGATAGAGCGCAGGCGGGCTTTCTTGTTTTTCTCTTCTGGAGCCATTGGAAGCGGTTTAGAGGCGTGATTCACTGATGAAGAGTCTCGGGAACTACTGTTCATTCTCAAGGGGGGGGCTGGTGGTTTCTCCTCAATATCGGCACTATCAGACATCTTTAGTAACACTCACAATGTCCTGAAACAGAGAGCACATGGAGGCGGGGATTATTACTGTTGTCATTGCAGTCAACAATAACTGATGAAGTCATCAATAACAAACATATTCAGAAAGATCAGACTTCACCAAGGCATTGATTCTGTTTGTTCAGGAGGAAATAGTCAAACCATTGTGTATGAAACTAGGGCTGTGCTCAGAAAATTGATACAGCAATATATGATGAATATGGAGAAGAACTATGCAATACGATACGCCGTATTGTGATAGCTTTAAACATCATAAATGTGTTACAAATTGCAGAATGATGACCTAAACTACCTGCTGAATCTGCAGAGCAGGCATTATGAACATGAAATTGCATGCATTTTAGTATTCTGGATTATAAAAACATAAATTTAGGAAACTTTTAAGGCCATTTTTTTAAGGATATTCTTGTATCAGTATGCTTATCATACTTGACAATACCCAGCCCTGTAACGTTTAAATATAATAACAGAATGGACTCACACTTCACCCAAAGCCCATTGCTGATCAGAAATGTAACGGTACTTTGTTAAAAAACTAAATCTTCACACAAAAAACCTAAACTCATAGGCCAGATGACAAATTTTAAATGAAGTAATTAAAAGTACCATGTTAAACAAACTCATTTTATGTTTGTAATCGTCAGCACAGCCATAAAATGAGCTTTATGCCCGAAGCAATTACCAACATAAACCATGTTGTGTGTGAGCCACAAATAGATTCTAGGTCATTTGGTCAACATTGGAAGCTTACTTAAATACAGTAAAGTAAAGGACGGGGGGTTTCAAACACATTACTTTTTCCTGTTATGAATGCCATTTTGAGGAATTTTGCTCATTCAAAATATTTAATGCCGATTTGATTTGTTGTGGCAATGGTGCTAACTTTTCATCACTTGAAATTACAGCGAGATCCTGAGACAAAGAGAAGTGTGAGTCTGAAGCAGTCGCAGGTCTGTGGCCTATTTCAGCTGAGCACTCCTGTTACTGAGACTGCAGTGAACGCACCACTGGGTTCAGACTCACCCCAGAAATAAATAAATTATTAAAGAACATCTAAATTTGCAATCTTAAACCAAACCATGTCCTTGGGCTGAAAGTAAAACAGAGTATATTTCCTTATATGAACCAGGACGTGGTTAAAGGGTAAGTGGTCAGAGGAAGTCTCAACCACTTACTCCCTCATGCCCCACTGTCCCATCACCATCTTAAGAGTCAGAGTCTTGCCCCGAGGCCCGGCTCATGTGATGCGCTCAGCAGCAGCAACCTCCCAGAAAGCCGGTCACCCACCACCCCCTCGCAGAGCCGGCCCGTTAACAACAAAGAGCTCCACAGCTTTTACACACGACACGTGGCCTCGAACAAACACCACACACACTACTGCAGGAGAAAACTAAAGATAGTACACAGATACTGACCGCAGCCTCTTTAAAATAACAAAAGTTTAGTGCTTTTATGGGTCTATATGGGTCAAAATTAAAATACTCTTAAATTTATAATATAGTAAGAATGGACTTGTTATCATCTATTAGTAATCTTAAAAAAAAACACACACACAGTAGATTAGCTGTTCTTACTCATAAGGCTGGGAATCATTTAAAGATACAAAAGTCCACAGAACAGAGAAATATATTTTGATAACAAGTTTTTTTTTTGTCTGGTGGGCCTTGTGAGAGCAAGAAGAAATGGTATTCAATGGAACTTATGAGTATGAATATTTTTCGGCATAATGATTAATACAGGACTGGGTAAAGAAAAATGACCGTTCACCAAAAACACACCTCTCTGTGTGTTTGGGATTAGCACAAGGCGGGACATAGACTCTCTCATGACATCTGACCCTTCACTCACAGTGGGCTTGTACCTGTATTTTGACAGCTGCTAAGATGACATACTGTGTGCGTGTGTGTGTTCTATATCTCAGTGTACAGGCTTATAGTTTATATGCCAACAATGAGAAAAGACATAATCACCAGTAACACCAGCAATTACCAGTATTTAGAGCTAACCCCACCTCCTGTTGTATTTTAATATTATTATTTTGTAAGAATGGAGGAGTCCTGTACACCGTCAATCCTTGCATACATTTTTTACTTTATTAACTGTATACTGTTTCGGCCCTCCAGTCCCCCTCAGGCTAAACCCAATAGCATTATTTTGCACATTTCTTCTTCTGCAGTAAATTTTCTTGTTCTTTGTTCTGTATTGTATATAGTTTTGAGCTACTGCCTAAATAAGCGCACAGACACAAACCACATCAAAACTGAGACTAAACTGTGAGTAAACATGGAGCTAAACCTGGACTAGATCTGACATAAACCAAGTCTACATTAGGACTAAACTGGGTCAATGTGTAAATGCAGTCGAAATACGAGTCTTAAAGTCTAAACTGAACTATGAAATGGCTAATAATACACGCTGGTACGATAATCAGAACTAAAATTAGCACATAATATTCTCTCATGGGTGATTTCTTGGCTTTTCTCTTCAAAGGTGACTAACTGCTGGCGATGATGTAATGACACATAACAGAAACAGCTTGAGCCGAGCAGCTGTGGGGCATCTTTTACCTGTCTGAACGACCTGTGAACACAAGTATTAGACCCTGCACGGTGAGAGGTGAGAGTGGGACGGGGGCGACCTATTGCACTTTATAACAGGCTGGTTCAGTACGAGTGAGAATCGAGACAGCAGCAAACTGGTTCTCAAAGCTCTGAGGTGTGTCCGCTACAACAAAACACTGTAAAATGAACTGTTGGTAAAGCTACAAGGCGACAACACAGCTATTATGTGATCAGGAAGTAGCTAACAAAGTAACGAGGAATCACATGAATAAACGTTTCATCTGCAATCAGGCTTTTTATCCTTGTATTAAGGCGAGACACTAAACTCATTTTTGGCGATATTTTGTATTTTGGTCAGTTTGCTCTCTCTGCATGTAGACTTTCACATGGAAACAACAAACAAGTCCAATCTGGTCCTAAAGATGTTGTGTTATTTCATTTAATCCACTTCATCCATAGATGTAACTTCAAAGGTTGTTTTCTTAAAATGCATTTTTCTCTCACAGAGACATAAAGATCAGCCTTTAAAGTTGCACCTGCACACACCAAACTTTACAATCTTGTACTAAACAAGATTTTGTACGCAAGGATTTGTTGATATCTAATTCAAACCCTGATTTATTATAGTTTCAAGTCAAATAAATGAAACAAAATTAGAATTTTTAGACCAATTTTCAGTCAGATGTAGTACTCAAAAACTACATAAGGAATCCAAAATCCCCTATGTACATTTTTTGTGTACAAAAGATTGAAATGTCCCAAATATGTGCAATGTTGGCCATTTTCACACATAAAATGCCTTATTTTGGTATAAAATCATTACATTCTGAAAAACTTGTAATACATTTTTTTCTTACATTTATGTGCGTAAACTACAGGAGAAGTTTCAAATGTATATCTTTAAATGTAATAATTTTTCCTATTCACCTGCTGTGTCTCATCTTAAGCAGGACTAAAGAACAGTTCGCCGGTAACAAAAGCATCAGAGGTAAATGCAACAATAGTGTATCCGTCCAGTTCAGAGTCTAAAGTAACTTCTAACACACTGCAGGCAGAGGTGGTTTAAGTCCAACATGATCACATACACAAACAGATAACGGTGACAGACCCGATCAATGTGGTCGCAATGTGGTCAGCAAGAACACACAGAGACGATCAATCCCTGCAGCAGCTCACAAATGTGCAGAGGCCAACTTTAAATAGAAAGAGGAATTTGGAGGCCATTTACTAATTAATTATCGAAACATTAGAAGCTATTCCTGTGTTCAAAGTGTTAAAGGGATTATGCAGACTCATGTAAATGGAGGGAACAGTAATTTTACAAAAATATGATTACGATTAGATTTGCGATTTATGTTTTAATAATAGGATACTGTTCAAAGCTCCCATTTTAAACACACTCAGGAGAACTGACAAAAAGACTGAAATAGGTCTATGAACTGACAAACTGATAATGTATTTCAGAACATGTTTGTACAAATCTAAACTACAAGGTTAGCAGTTTTTATGCACATTGTAAAACAGGATGGGATTGTTGTTTGTGTACGAAATTAAAGTACTTCAGATATTGCAGCTTTTGTGATTTGCTAGTTGTGTCCATTAAAAATACCATGTTGATTCGATAAATTGTGCAGCAATAATTTTCCTTTTGCAGTGTCTCACCTTAATATTCAATTACTTTTACTTGGATTTTGGAACAGTAGTATTTTGTTCTTTTATTCCACTTCTTTCCAAGTATATATTGGTCTTTCTGAATGATATTGCAGACGTTGGTGAGTCTGTACTTACACATACAACACTGACCTATTTACTGCAGACAGACAGACATGAGAGTGGTCCCTCAAACAAGCATCTCCTCTGTCTCCTAATGGCATAAATCAAATCTATGGCTGCTGTGTGCTTGATAATGGACTTTTCTAAGAAAAAATTAGTAGCCAAAGCCCAATTTTGGTAAATGTAGTGTTTTGTAAGCAGACACAAGAGGACACAGACGTTCAGGTTAGCTCAGATGTTTCACGTTACCGCATTAAATATTAACTTTTCTGAGAAGAGCAGACTATTTCAAAGGTTAATGCAGAATTTGAATGGCCAACACATGAAGAAAAAGCTGTAACGTGGAACCCATGGAAGACAGAGCCGTAATGGCCGCCTCGGTGGGGGCAGGGCTCGGTCTCGTTCTTCTTGGGCCTGATTAGAACACACTCTGTTTGACTTGGCTTGGACTCGGCCTCCACTCCTTTAAAGAGATGCTGATTACTTGGACGGGACGGCGAGAGGACACTCAAAGGACAAGATGAAGGGCTCTTGTTTACTCTGATCAGCTTATCCCGCGATGCTCATGCTGTGGTCCTCTGCTGTTTTAGCCTTTGGTGCGATTATTATGCAAGGAATACAAAAACAGTCACGTCTTTATTATTACGGAGAAAGATAACTCGAGCTAAACGGAGCTCGCAGGCCAGAAAACTTAAATGACAAAACATGTCAACCCTTCTCACCCTGGACACGGACTATTTGAGCCACTCCCCTCGGGCAGGAGGCTACGGTCCATCCGGACCAGAACCTCCCGCCACAAGAACAGTTTCTTTCCCTCTGCCGTTGGACTCATGAACACTTTGTAACACCTGTCACTTCAACAATAATACTATTTAAGAACAATCTATTTGCACTACTCATTTGCACATTGCACTATCTGCCAACTGTACATTCTGTATATAGTCTATCTTAGTCTATTTTATTCTTAATTTTATGCATGCCTTTTTATATATTTTTTATATTTTATCCTTTGCTTTATGTTGCACCTACGCCGAAGCAAGTTCCTACGTTTGTGAATTTCACTGACAATGGCAATAAACAATTTCTGATTCTGATTCTGATTCTGATGTGGAGTCAAATTGGAGTCATGCAGATGTCGACACGTTACTGAGGAAAACAATGGGTTCTCACAACTCTGAGAGAGCATCAGCAGAAGGACGGCACAGTGTCAATGCTACGGCCACTCCTTTCATTTCACGTTCATGTGATGACAAGCAGCTATACCTCGGGTCTAAATGAACGGTTTTGTAAAGTTTGTGTTGTAAACGTGCACACAGACACATCAGATGTCACAAACTTCTAGAGTTGGTGATTGGTTTGGAAAATCAAGTTTTAGCTAAATAAAGGACTAAATTATCTGCATCATACTATTACATTTTGATTTGACCATCATTTTTACGTCAGATGCCTTTCCAAACACTGATGTTGCATATAAGTTAGTGTAAATTGTAACTAATTGGCTGTTGAACTTATATGTGCACAATGTAATTTTTCTGGTGGCATGTCCTGCTATTTTCATTAAGTTTAGGGATGTCAAGTGTTATTAATTCGGTCACTACGATCAAAAGAACTAAAACAGTGGTTCCCAACTTGGGGAGCGGGGATCCCGGGGGGGGGCACCTGAGATTTAAGGGAGTCCCCAGAGTTTTGTCTGGTCAGAGGGTCAGGTCGTCAAGATAATAATGTGAGCAAATTGAACAGTCAAAATCCCAAACAAATGATTGGAAATTGGATGTGGGAACATAAAACTACAACTGGTGTGTGTTTATTTGAAATAAATGCTTGATACATTTTTATCATGTAATGCATTTGTCGGGGGGCCAGCTTTGGTCTCCGGTTCACACAGGAGGGGCTTCAACGAAAAAAAGGTTGGGAACCACTGATAATAATAATCATGAGCACATTTTGGAAGGAAAAGTAAGTATTTTTAATTCAATCAAAAATAAAATAAAATACAACTAAATTCCAATAACTTTTTAATCTGGCTTTTTTGTTCCATATTAACCTTATGTTGTCATTAAGAAAGTTCAACTTCAACTACCGCACAACAATTATTGTCCTCAGCTCATAAAGTATTAGTCCTTAGTTCATAAAGTATTAGTCATGTGAGCGTAGCTGCAGTGTTCCTATTATTTATCTCGTTTTCTACGACTTTTTCCCTGATTTTCTTTTTCAGTCAGAAACAATCTAAATATTTAGCAGTGTCGATTTCTATCAGACTGTAGCTGTTTTTTTTTTAACTTTTTAACTGTGTTTGGGCTTTTACAGGAGAAAATTTCATGAACTCACCATTGACTCTCATACATTTTTGCCACTCACTGTCAAAATTTCGATGGTCATATATCATACTGTGGAACATTCCAGGCAAAGCATTTACATCTAGCTGAAGAAAAAGCAGGTAACGAAGCCCTTCCACCAGAAAAGTTACATACATTTAATACAATCCTAGAACAAAGCTAAGAAAAACTTACTTTAATCGTGTCGCCAAGAGCCTTCTACAACATGATAATAAGCCCACCACACCACAATTACTCAAATCAACTGCAAACACAGACAGATGAGGTCATTACTGAACTGCCTGCGTGCTGCTCTGTTAATATAAAACAGACAACGTAACACTTTTAGACCATTTTATCTGCCCAAAATCCTTTACAAACAGGACACAAATGAATTAACTCCATGCTGCCTTGCGCTGGTGAAAATTACATATTTATGACCAAACTGTGAAAACCTTCAGAGGAATAGCTGTCTCTTATTAGCACACAGCATGTCCCCTGCCAGATCAAAGCCATTTTACAGAGCGTTATGTCAGAGCGTACAAACCCGGAGCAGGTGGACGGCTAACGATGCTTTCATTCAAAACAAAGGAATACAGCAGGTTAGTCGACACTCAGAGGCGCAGTACGGCACTCTCGTTTCACCAGGTATTGTCCATTTCCCAAACTTCCCGCTGGGTCGGCCCGTGGGATCGTCTGTCATTTAATATTTAGTCCTGCTCACTCTCGCACATGTCGCTTCTATACGGTAATGTGCAAAAACGAGGTGTGAAAAGCAGCGATGCCAGGATGAAACGAATGTGTGTCCAGATTTCACATTAAAGACGTTTGAAAGATTTTCTCACTGCTTTGACTGAGATGTTTCTATCTTTTCTTTGCACTTTATTAAAAAACAGACTATTGCACACAACTGAATGTACATCAACTTTTTGTGTGATATTTTCTGTACTTTAACGACACTTTGTGACGTCTATTGTCTGTGAAAGGTGTTATAAACTTCCTTGCTTAATAACAAACTTAATTGTGTTTTAAGTCTAACAGCGTGTAAGTTGTGTAGTCCCTGTGTCTTTTATTGTTTTATTTATTCATTTGATTACTTTTTGATCTTTTATTTTTATTCAAATGATCAGTTTTAATTACTATTAGTATTTATTATTGGATTGGATTTAACATGACTGTTGAAAAAAATAATCAAGTGGGTATTTCTATAATTCTTCTTTTTTTGTTTGAGTTTATCTATTTTATGGTACACACGGCAAATTATTCATTTTTATCCTTTAGCATCCTCTTCATTTACAACGATCAACTAGGACAGGGCGATATCGACAAAAATGAATACCTCAAGTATTCCAGCAACAATGGTCAGATGATATTATGTCAATCCAACAGAAATGTGTTAAAATGTTTCTTTAAACATATTATTCATTCATTCATTTTCTACCGCTTATTCCCGTTAGGGGTCGCGGGTGACTGGAGCCTATCCCAGTGACTTTGGGCCTTAGGCGGGGTACACCCTGGACAGTGGCCAAGTCGTCGCAGGGCTGACACAGAGAGACAGAGACAAGGACAGACAACCATTCACTCTCACATTCACACACTAGGGACAATTTAGAGTTCTCAATTAACCTACACAGTCATGTCTTTGGACGGTGGGAGGAAGCCGGAGAACCCGGAGAGAACCCACGGTAACACGGGGAGGACATGCAGACTCCACTCAGAGAGATCGTGTGATGTTAGGGTGGTTCAGAATTCGAAACCACGATGTTGGGGTGGTGCGGGATACGAACCCACGATCTCCTTATTAAGAGGCAGAAGCTCTAGCCGCTCTGCCACCGTGCACCCCTCTTTAAACATATTAGTTGAGTTTAATTATCAAACTAATGTGAAATGTCAGTAAAATGAATCACAAAAGTGCAGAAATATTACTATTATAACCTTATTTGAATGTCTATAACATACATTTTTACATTTCTATTTGTAATCAGCTCTTTTTGTAGCATTTTTATCACAAACGATATATTTTATATTCAAAATTGGCATATCATTAATAATCTTCAAAATAACATTAACGGTATTATCAAAATTTCTATACGTTGCCCACCTCAACAATCAAAGTAAAATCATCTTTCCATATCCCAACCTTTTTAGTCTTGAGTACCTTCTAAGCATTGAGGACCCCTTAACTTGAGTTTCAGGCAAATCAATGGGTTTACTAGAACTGTCAAGAATTACAATTATATTTCTTTCTCTCTTATATTCTCTTTATGGTCCAAGATACTCCAAAAAGACACTACATTCCAACCGTTCCAAGTACCCCTTGGTGATTGCTCATGTACCCCTAAGGGTCCCCGTACCCCTGGTTGGGAAACACTGCTCTAGGCCTTAGCATGTTTTATTTATCCATGATTCGACGTGCTTTGCTTTGGTGAACGTACAGAGAGTGTCGCAGGTGGAGGGGGGCGGGGCTTGTGCCTGTGGTCCAGCTGGTGCACCGGCTCTCACTGTCACTCAGCGGCTCAGACACACCGGCCCGGCTCAGACACACACCAGGAGGCAAACGTCGAAAGTTCTAACATTTTCAAAGGACATCACACAAATAGCACTTTTACTGAATTAAACATGAACATAAAACATCATTTTAGAATTGTAAGCCTACTTCACAATGCAATAAAGATGCATGCATTTTAGTCATGAGATTTTTGATATCGACTTATAAATAATAGCTGAAACTATATTTTTGGAGCTCAGTATTTCTTGCGTATGTATTTTATTTGCACAAGCAGAAAAAAAATCATGTTTTTTTTTTTGTCGTACGATTGAGCAGCTGAAGGTCGAATAAATTACTTCTATGACAAATCATAGCAGCCAAGTATTCAAGTGTTTCATTCTGCAGCTGTTTTAAAATAATATTATAAGTTTAGAAAAGGATTTACTGGGGATTTCATGCTAGTTACTGTGACATACACATAGCGTAGTTTCAGTATTATTGTTTGTCGTGATATTTTTCTGTAGCAAGGTATCGCACTTCAAAATTTGTTAAGCATGGATATATGGCATTGTTTGTGCCAAGAGTATTATGGATTCTAATGTGTAATGGGAAACAAATCAAAAGGGGCAACATGAAGCCACTGTAAATGGAAAAAAGTAAATACATCTAGTTATTGATAGTCTAGTTCCTTCCGAACACTGGTTTATCTTGATGTATTGTCATGCCTTGAAAATTTGTCAGATTTATGAATTTAATTGAATAATTTGCTCTGTTTGGAGTGTCCTGTGCAAAACCAGCATCAAGAAAAAAACTAGAACCAGAAACAGTGGCACTGGCATGGACAACATTTTCTACATTAAATACCACGTTTTCCCCTAAATTTTTTGACTTGATAATATTTTAGTAAATGGTGTGCTGTAGATTTTTTCAACTAAATGAAGAGTGCCGTGATTCAAAGAAGGTTAAAACACTTCACTGAGGTTTAGTCTATAGTTTAACTAAGAGTCCTTTTCATCCATCATGTATCAGATTAATTTCAGATGCGTTCAGTTGAGTGCCTCTTAACTTGGGCTGGGGAAATAATCAAATTTGAATTGAGATCAATATTCAGTCATGTCTAATCATCAATAATATGGTTCCAATCTTCTGTCTTTAAAAAATGTGGTTTGGAGCAGAGGTCTGACTTAAGAGTAAGAAATTTGACTTTTTTGTAGTTAAATGTCACTGATTAAATGTCTGTCTTGTTTATGTTCATGAAATCAATACTGAAAGCCATGTTAATTTTGTTTTTGGAAAGAAAAAAAGAAAAGAAAAGAAAATTTTGTTTTTTGCCAATGCATCCAGCCATACTTTCACCCACTCCAAACTTTCTGCTCCAGTTCTGATAAATTGTCAACTGCTGACCCAAGGATGCGTGTTAATCCCTTAAACCACCTTAACCCACCTGAACTTGCAGCATTTCATCCTTTTATTTGGGAGCTGGTTCTTTGGGAACCAGCTGCTATTAATCCCAGAATCATTCCTACAATGTTGGGAGGGACGCACAAATGCATAGACAACAAATAGCCAACACAACTGCAGGCAACAGGCATCAGCGAGTGAGATTATGGACATAGCTGTGTCAATGTGTCAGTGTGTAAATGTTGCTCTGTCTCAATCCATCCATCTCCCTCACTTACTCCCCCTCCCTGTGCACAGACAAAATGGCCAGATGGCTTCCAATCCTACATGCTAATCCACAACACAGACTGTAGCCCTGACACACCTACTGCAAGAGTATCCACACCATATACATATACACACACAGTCACCCCGCAGAGACCACCATTCTTCTGTTAAACGCTCTCGATGGTGAACAATGAGCTGTCCACGAGCATAACTCATTCAGGCTCAAGTCGTCAACAGATGGAGGCCTACTTGTATATGTGTGTCCTACTATCATATTTCAGGCAGCCCGGTTTGCAGGCCACTCGCCAACGTGAGGATCTGTGTCTATGGCTTTTGTTCACTGAGGTGAGGTAAGACAAACTGTGAGTGTTGGGTTACAGAGCCAATGGAAAAACTGGGGAAATCCAAGCGCAAGAATATTATTAAAATAACAGACAGTTGGTAGGAAGTTGTTTCCATGGAGTTATAAAGGGTTGCTTCAGCTATATGTTGTTGATGCAAATGAAATGCAAATGTCAGATGTAAAATGTGAACATTATCAATGGTCTTAAGTCTTGACCATGACAGTTTTTACACTTTAAACTTTAGTATATCAGACCAGTCAAGCGGCTCACGTGTCTCGGCTGTATCTCAGTACATATAAAATTTTCATTATATGTGCCATTACGTGCACTCTGTCAGACATGGCCAGCATAAGTGTAAAATATATGTAGAGGTAGTCGTTTAAAACAGACAGGATGTCTGCGTGTGTAGATAAGGGTATGATCAATATATAATGTATGGAGACAGTCAGCATCTTGCTCACAGCAGCAGCAGCCTTCAGAAATATGACCATCTTTAACTGTTTGTCCTCCCTGGGATTATACTGAAGCCCTAATACAACACACTATGACACCAAATAACACAAGTTTGAGCTGTGAGTCATTAGATGAAAAGACAGATTTGTGTTCAATGGGACAAGCTTGTTTGATCACACTGTAATCTGGATGAAAAGATAATGGTTGATAAACACATTAATGAAGAATACTGTAGTGTATTGATAACAGACAAAGCCGGGCTATCTGACTCGAACACTGTCTGGGGCCATGAAACTTATCAATATTGCAGACCAGCGTGCACAGAAGTAGAATCCCATCCCCCAGTTTCCTTCTTTAATCTTCAGACTCGCCTCCATCACTGATGACTCCCTCACATCCCTCACACGACAGTCAGACAACAGGTCACTGCTCCGGCCCAAACCAGAGCATGACGCTGCTGCTTCTCATGAAAGTCTGGGGCTGGTGCTCCCTCCAGCTGTAGCCCACACAGCACCACCTCGACTGCACAACATTCAGCATATACTTCTGCCAAACCCCTCCGCTCTTTGCTGATGGCTGTGGAAGAATCAGAGGTGGAATAGCTGAGCTTTCGCAGGACTGGCTCCCACCCCCACTCAGATCCCCAATGAAGTCAGGTGACCAGATGTTGTATATCTCCTTGTCACTACAGCCGCCATCAAAGTGCTCCACACATCCATGTTACAGGCATGAGGCAGAGTGGGCTTTGCATTAGGACACAAATAGATAAAAGCTCATTTCAAACCCTCTGTAGATCTTATGTGCATAACAAAAGAGCATCCATCAGCACATTAACCATCCATCACCCCGGTCCATATCCCACTGCCAGCCTCAGGTCTCCAAACCCAAAATAGCATGGCTTCTTTTCTGTTGCCACTGCAGCTGCTGCCCTTCTCCTGCACTGACACAATCACACAGACACAGGGCCTGCACAAGCCGCACCATTGATTCAACACCTCCTCATCAATAAAGATGCTATTTGTGAGGCACCAGGGAGCGCACGCAGGGATGAGGTGGTGCCGTCAAGGATCCATCCTCATACCTAACATGTCTAACCCATATGATGGAACCAGACGTCTTCATGGCATACAGAGAAACAGCTGCCTTCTTAGCAGGGCAGAATGCAGAGTGAAGGAGGAAAAAAGGGCTACAAAGCACCCCCACGGCCTCTCCCTCCTCCCTCTCTCCTCCCTCCTGCCTCCCCTCACATCACCACTGCACACGCCGGGATTTACCTGAAATATGTCTTCACATTCTCTGGCTTGCTGTCTCTCCGTTGAGGCGCAGGTGCTGGTCGATTCATCGCCAAGATCCTAGTGACAGTTTAGAGGCAGGATCGCCATTCTCTTGTCAGACCAGTTCCTGACCCTAAAAGCAAGCTTGTTCGGCAGGCTGGATGCTTCACTGGCTGCTCACTGTTCCCTAGCTCATGATGTCATCCGCCCTGCTCGCCCCATTGGCTGAGGGGCTGAATATTAATGCAGACAGCAGGTCTGGGGGAGGAGGCACCAGCAGGAGGGAGGGTTGGTTTTGCGTTTGACAGGCCAGTCCTGACTCAGGCTCAGGCGGGAGGGTGTTCAGCACACACTCTGAAACAGAAAACACAGTGCAGTTTATGTTAAATACAAAGATATAAACATTAATCAGCCAATAATTAATGTTTGAAATAAATATTAATAACAAGCTTTTAATCCTTGAATCCATAACTTTAACCTGTGAACGTTACTTAGTGTATTACTTTAAACATATTTTGATGGAGACAGTAAAGATTAATAGTAGTACATGAAAGGTACATGAAACAGAGGCCTATGAAAGTCAGTTTTAATCGGTAGTCAGCATTAGGATTTTTACTTAAAATGAATACAAGTAGCAGATGTGTATTTGTAAAAAGTACATTTTAAATTACAATACTTTAAACTATAAGTCTATTATTAGATCTTTAAATTGTTAGATCTTTAAATCTAATTATTATTAATTATTATAAAATGTAAAGAAAATAGTAGTTCAAATTTTGAGCTGGAGGAAACAACAACCACAAAAGGAGCAGCGCTTGCCCTAATTTGCCTATGATGTCATCTTTTTCCAACCGCTCACCTGTGATTGGCTGCCTGGCACAGCATCTGCTCAGTCTCATGGCTAGTGCCTTTAGCTCAAGGTGGAGGCCCACAGCTGAGGCTCTGAATCATGCCGGTTGTCTTGACAACCCTGTAATGTCGAATTGATGCCACTGTTACAGGGGAGTAACATGGCTGACATGTAACAGCGCTCGCTCAGAGATCCTGAAGACTGTAAGCAGATGCCTTCTCACAGGCCTTCAAAACAGAGCTGGCCAACATGACATACAAGCCCTGTGCAGTAATCATGTTCAATACTGTTCTAAATAACTTTAAATGTCTGCATGTAGCCCCACGCAAATCTGTCTGTTCAGTTAGAACCCAGTTCTCTTATTTTTTACTGATATATTTACATTTACATTCCATTTAAAAAAGCTACAGAGATGTCTAGTGTCCGATTTGCATAAAGTGTTGCAGGCGTGATCATACACAGACAAATTATCCAATAAAGGGCAATGCAAACTATTTACTGGAGCTATGCAAACCATGACAAAAAAAAAACAAAAAAAAAAAGAAGAAGTGAAAGTTGTCCTTTACGGTTCACCCAGTAGGCAAAATAGATCACAGTACACAGTGTGAACTATGCACGTATGTATAGCTCCCAAATTAAAAAAGAAATTACAAAACTAAGCTTGCAGCTGATGCGATGCACACAGAGTTTATAGCAAGGGCTAATTTTCAACTCCCGTCCCTCCTTTTCTACACTTTCTACAATTAATAACAAAATATATTAAACCACATTTGTAATATAATAATCTATAAATAGATCAGTGCAATTTTAGACTCATTCTTTCACCCTCACTCATACACTTTCATACTTACATGTGGGTACAGTTTTGGTTTTCTTTCAGCCAGCCCTTAAGTCTAGAGGTGAACATTTTTACATCAGAAATGCACTTAATTTCGGTGTGTAATGAGTTCCACAGTTTGCAGCCCTTGCAGGAAAAGGTTCATTGTGGCAGTGATGAAAGCGGGTAGGTTTTCTATCCATAATTTTGATTGCTTGGTTGCAACAATGAGTCATACAGATGTTATAGATGTTGACTCTACATTTTGCGGCGTATGTTCGTAATCAACTACATAATAATAATTGTCATCTAAAATCTACAATCTGATTACATGTTTGCAGCGTGCATTTTTAATCTTGTGACTTCCTCCCATGTGACTCTTTGTGAATAGACCAAGTCAGAGAGAGGAGCTCAACCGGTTTCAAGCAAGGAAATACCCCAGCCGTGTCAGCCGCCTGCCACTGGGCCCACACTTTCATTCAGGAGTGACAGTAGTGACACTTCGCACAGGGATAAAAATATACTCATTTCTTTCTGTCATGTAATGGTTCAATCATTTAGTGTATATTTGGGTTGTTTACACGGGTTTGCTTCATGGAGACGTTATTGGTTTGCCTGGAATGTTTCACAGTATGTCATTTAATATATCTTATCTTAAATGTATTCAATTACAAGTGTGTTATTGCTTAGAAATTGCCATTAATTATACATTTTCGCCACATATCTGACCTGTTATTTGGCCTGATGTAGGAATGTAAAGATTATTAGGTTATTCGATAATCGTGATTATTCAGGACACAATACAATCATAAGGACTAACAAAATAATAATGGTGACAATTTTAGAAGCCAAATTTAAGTCTTTTTAATTCAATCTAAAGTCCAATCTGGTTGTTTTTGTTACATTTACTTTGTCATTCAGAAACTTCCAATTCGTAAAGATGCTCACAAACCTGAGGAATAGTTTTGTTAGACAATAGGAACGAAAGAAATTTTAATTGGGAATAATCGTGTTTTTTTCCTCACAATAATCGTAACACAAAAATTTGATATCCTGACTTGAACTATGTACAAAATTCACAAAAAGGAGCTTGCTTTGCCAATAGGCAGAATCTAAAACAATTAATAATAGTAACAGAAATGATACTATGAACAGTGATCAAATAAAGCATGCATAAAAATAAGGTGATACATAAGATAAAGTAAAAATTTGAATAAATATAATACGAAATGTACAAATGTAGTATGGGCAGAACAACAGTGCAAAACTCGCAACGTAAATAGATAAAGTTTTGTTGTCATGAGCAATCAAAATGACGGGTTTTATAAAGTATTCATGAGTCCACCGGCAGCGGGGAAGAAACTGTTCTTATGGCAAGAGGTTCTGATCCAAAACTGTGGCCTCCTGCCCGAGGGGAGAGGCCCAAATGTCTCTCTAGATACTTTTAATGCCATATACTGTGGAACATTCCAGGCAACACAATAATAACATCTCCAAAGAAACAAGAGACAAGGTGGACTCGTAACCAGAAATGCTACATAGTGCACCTTTAACTGTAACTTAAAGATAGAGACTGAAGATGTGATGATGGCGGAGAGAGCAGGAGGAGCTACTTATAGTGATGAGATTTAAGATTAATTCTATAAATATCCTTGCTGGCACGCGACATTCTTTACATTATTTGTCATTTTCTTTCCTTTTTTTATCTTTTCAAGAGAACAGTAGCAAAATAACAGAGAACACGACACAGAGAGAGAAAGCGAAGGAAATTAAGGGCAACAAAAAGACATCCAAATTAACTAAACATAAAAGTTCCATCTAGTCCAAAGTCTGTCAAATTTGTACATTTTCAAATTGGGTCCAAATGTCATTTTTTCTTTTTCTACAGTCCGGTCATTGATCTTTGGCTCAGTTTGTGTCGTCCATCTTTTTGTGATGGCCTTTTTCCCTGTGACCAGAGGTATATGCACCAAAGGTATCCATTTATGGAGTCCATAGCAGGAGTTTTGAGGTCCGAATAGTATAATTCTGAAATCAAATGGGATGGCGATGTCAAAAACAGTCTGGAGTGCTTTTAATCTAAGTCCAATATTTCTATTCATCATTTTCTAATACACCTTGTCCATAAACGTCCCAGCAGCAACATGAAGCTTCCCTGTACACTGAATTGTACAGAGGACTCAAGTTGAAGTCCGAAACACTGATGATGAAGTATATTGTCTCACACATTGCAACATTTTAGGAAATGCAACTTATGTTTTCAGGAAAAGAGAAGGAAACGGTAAATACAATTTGCTGAGGCATCATCTCAAAGGGGCCTCTGTTTGCCCATTGCCCATAACCACAATCTATATCTATATTTATTTCTGTATTTTATTTACTTTTGCTAACTGCAGTTTATTTGTTCACAAAATACTATTTTCAATACATTTCAGATGTTTAACTTTGTTAAGCATGGTGTAAAATATAAAATACTGCATAAAGTTGTCAAAAATGTGATAACAAGACACTAATCAAAATTAAAACTGGTACTGAGACAAGCTACTAATTTTTAATCAATACAACAACAAAGAAAGACACAAATAGGGCAAAGTTGGACAAGGCTTTATCTATATCAGAGCTATAAGATCACATTGTACTGTATATTAGAGAAAGAACAGTTTTTATTATACTCTATGTTGTTATATCAAAAAAGATTGTTTTTATTTTTTTTTCTTCTTAGGACAAGAATTAAGTTTAAAATGTAAGTATCATGACACCTAATTCTAGGTGTCTATAAAAGGCTGCAGATTTGAAGATGGTGACTCTGTTTATGAATCAAATATCACAGCAGCGGTCATTGACTACTGTATGAAACTGATTGAATTATGGTTGAGATGATCAGATCAGTGGACCTGTGTCTGTGAGGGCAGTGGGGCCAGTGGGTTCACTCGTGTGCTGGATTCACAGGAAACGATGATATATGAGAGGAGTCAAGGTGAACAGGTCAAGTGCACTTTTTGCTACCACTGCCATAAAACCTGACCTCCCTGAGCTTCAAAGGCAATCACAACATCCGGCATAATTAATAAAAATCCAGTTTGAAACACTTATAATGTATTTATGATATTCTATTTATTAGACCAGTTAAAGAATACTATATGGCTCTACACCTTTAGTTGTTGACTCGATTCTTCTTTGTCCATTAACTATGAATGACATAGACAGAAGAAATGGGAAAGCGTGGGGTGAGTTGCCTCGAGTTTTGGGAGTAACTGACAGCTTAATCTGACTTTTCACCAAAGAAGATTATGTTTACTAGTACTTCTCTGTATGAATAGTAGTTTAGTTTAGTTTAGTAGTGTATATACATATTTAGTTTAGCAATTTTTAGAGCTTTTTCCAGTGCCACACCTACATTTAGTCAATAAATCAATGCAGGGCAAGACTAGACTAGTTGATGAAGCATTTCTCAAGCCTTATAAAAGGTGGTAGGCCCTCTGACTTTTTTATTTATTCCTTTTGTCCACCATCCGAGAAAAGCAATTTATCAAGCTGCTGGGTATCTTAATCATCAAAAGAAAGCTGTAAACATCCTACTTTCAGTCAAATCAACCTTTCTGTGATGAATCGGGGTCAGTTTGTTATCCAACCCCCCAAAAAACTAAAAGTGAAACACTTTTAATTGGACTTTTTTATCTATTCCACCTGGACTTTCTTACTTTATTACACGTTATTAAATCATATTTTTTGTGAAATTAGATTCACCTTTTAAAAAGGAACTGTCAAAACCCAGCAAATGTCCAAGAGAGAGTCTTATACTGTCAGTCCATGCCTCCAGACACCAGCTTAACTCCTCCTTACATTTACCAGAGAAAATCTAGGTTGGATTTAAAATCTGATATTCCTCTGAGCAGAGCTTGTTTACTTATACATAATTAGAGTAAATCAGGCATCAGAGGCCAAAACTACAGAGTCTCAGCTTCACAAAGAGTCCAGCCATTTGTGTATACTCCAAAGGGTTCAGAAACAGCTTCTGTTTGAATTGGGGCTCATTTTAGACAGGCGCTTGAGGAAAAATAGACCCTAAACTGAAGAGGTTAGTCGACTATAGCCCTAAGGAACCAATCTTGATATTGAGAAATCAATTATTAACCTTGCCTTGAATTTATTTGAGTAAAGAAACAATGGAAAGTAAACAAAGGAAAATGCCAAGGATTGATAAAAGGCTTCAGTCGTATTAAAAGTGATGGATGATATATTGTAATGGCTCTTCACTTACCATGCAAGATTAACTTCTGTAAGCCCTGGGCCTTTAACCTGGTATGTGGAAGATAATAGGTCACGCTCATCCATGCTCCAGCTACAACAGAGAGAACAACTTTCAGTGGGAGCTGGCACAGCAGATTACCCCCAAAGGAACATAATCAAGGTTAGTAGGGCTCGATCCTGCTGATAAAGACAAACACATTGATGATTTACAGTGGTTATCATTATAGTAACAACATATAGATGTGGGCTGAATACAGATGACAGAGCAGTTCTTTTCCATCATTTTACTTCATATTAAGCTGGGGTACTAGACTTTGTCTTTTTTCTGTCTTAAATTAGAAAACAAGGCATATTTTGTAAAAGCAGGACATTGTGACAAAATGATGTCTGGATGCATAAATTAAGTATTTTTTTTCTCATCAAGCCAGAGGTAAGAACTGAAAGCAGTGCTCTGATTGGCTGTGCTTGGGTGGTCACTTCACTGTCTGAAAAAAGCTGTTCAAAAGCTGTGTACACTCTTAAAATGAATGGATCAAGATTAAGGTTCACTTTATTGTCCCTGTAGGAAAATTTGTCCTCTGCATTTGACCCAATGCTGATGTGCCAAAAGGGTTGGTGAGAGATAGAAACTAGTTAGTTAGACAGATTTAACCTCCTTTCGTGGTGTGAAAATCTGGTCCCCCAGCTTTAATACTGCCAAGAAAAAAAAAAACAAAAAACAAAACAATACACAAGAATGGATTACTAAAGGATGGGTTGTGTGCTATAACTATAGCTATAACACAGTTATGCATTACTAACATATTTAATGTTAGTAATGTCCAGTGCCATATTTAGTCCTTTTTAATCAACTTATACTCTTTCCTCTATAATGTAATCATCCTTTTAAATCTCAATACTACTGACTAAAACAGTAACAATAGGTCTTTTCTAAAATGAAACATGCTTCATTGTAATATTCTTGGTAACTTCAAACATTGCTCTCAAGCTGTTTAGTTTAAACACTCACTTTCTTGTCTTGTGTACGGGTGTGTGTCAATATAAATCAGGAATCGCACCAATCATTTCTCAGAGAGCACCACGACACACTAGTCTGGTCTGGGACAGCAGCGGTTTGGACAGGCCCCGCCCCCCGACAGCTGGCTTATTGTGCGCTGTGCCACTGAAGCGGCCTTGTTTCCTCTGCTTGGGCAGTTCAATAACTAATCTCGATGCACCCGCCAGCACGAGGCGTTGACAGTGACCAGGTCTCAAACAAACTACATCATGTCACTGGTGGGAAACTGCCAGCTCATGTTAGAACAAATGTCATAAATGTTTGATAAATGTTACACTGGAAAACTTTCTTTATCATTGGTGTTCATTCATATCACCATTTGGTTTTGTAATGTCAAGTTATTCCGTCTAATCATGCAGTGTTTTCTAGTTGTAGCACCCTGTGGATTTAATCAATAACAATTGTTCCACTTTTTAAAAATTCATCTGATTTGACATCAGAAAACGTTTTCATCTGATTACCTTGCTTTAAACATGGAAAACAGAAAAAATTAAAGTATTTCACTGCACAACTAAACTGGGATAATGAGTTTTGCAAATAAATTATGTCCTACAAGATCTATACTGCAAACTATTGTTATCATATGGATATAATAGATCTATTAAAAACTACATCTGTGCTGGATGCCCTACACAACCCTGATAAAACCTTGGTGTTCAGTCCACATATAGTAAATTATTGTACCATTTATGCAAAGTAAATGATATAAAAGGTCAATTTAACTTTATGAAATCACTGAACTCCTGGTCGTCCTGATGCAAACATTGACAGGCCACAAGCACAGCCACTCCCTTTGTCAGATCAAGGCTAATGAACAGCACACTCGAGCTCCCAATGAACACGCGTTTTGGGGTCATAGAAGCATGTGTACTCACTACTTTCTGGCTGAACACACACGGACAATGGGACACGTCTGAAGAGCTGAGGTCTGGACCCCAAGGATAGGCAGATGGTCCTCGGGATCGAGGACTGCATTCTCATTAGCATAAGAAAAGACAGGGGCAGGGGGACACTGGTGGGGGACAGGTACTCTCCTCTCTGGTCCTCTGTGGGGCAAACAAGTAATGATGAAATTAACTGTCTGAGGCTGATCCAAAAATCCAATTAATGTCCCTCAACCAAAAACACAATGTAATAAGTATTGAGCAGTCTTAATAGTTACATATATTAAAGAAAGGAAGTATGTGCAGGTATTGCTAGTTTGGGATTGTACCCAAGTACCCTATTGCTGTCGACATATGTTACACAATAAAAAAGGCAGCAGCACATATATTTTTCTTTCAAAATTAAACTTAAGGCTTCCATGGAGACAGGGGTGTTTTCTTTTCAGCTCACTGGAGACATCTTTAACCTGAAAACATAAACTTTGCTGTTGCCACAGCTGCAGGTTTGGGGCTGGAGCCTCTCTGTGGGTGAAGCCAGTCCACTGTGTTGTTTTTACTCATTAATCACCATATCGACAGAAACCTAGTGTCCACAACCACACTGTCTAAACATGTGTCCAACAATTTAACCGTTACTATTAGAGAAATACAGTTAGATTAAACAGTTAGACAAGTTATTACTTGACACAACTTTGTTGCTTATTGGTCACTGTGAATAGTCTGTTTTCAAATGCCCTTGTTTATGTCACAGTTTAATAAGATAGAGCAGATAGTTTTGCTTCTAATTTCTGATTCAATAGCAGCCAGTGGTAATCTGATAAGGCTCATTAGGTCTTCCGATACAATTATACAATAGTTTCCTGTGAACATACCTCGTATCATGTCTTGACAATTTCGACTGCACTCTGCTGCCTTCATCATAAAACATGTGCCCGAGCCACTAAGCAACAAACACACCAGGAACAAGTTTGCAATCTCAGACTACTGCAAGAGGGAGAACCATCTCATGGATTGAGACGCTAAGGTCATAGGCACCGAAAGCAACAAGCACAATCGTTGGGTCAGAAAGGCCATTGAAATCCGTATACAGCCCACCAGACTGTCAATCAGGACAATGGGTTGCATCAACTTTCTCACACCTGGGATACAGGTATGAAGTATTCAGCCTGCAAAATCTTTTTAAATCAGCTGACCAGACATGACACAGTAATATGACATGAAACTTCTGAAGAAGACAGCAAACACTATTTCAAGGTATGAAAAAAACAGGTCTGTTTTAATATTTTCATTTTTTAAGGCCTTTACTAAATTGTGTGGACTGTGTCAAACAGATTTGCATTATCTTGAATGATAAAAAGTAACCTAAACATACAATACACCAACGATAGCAAATTATTACTTACTGTTATCATACAGTGGTATTTACATGCTAGGTATAGAAATGCAAAATAAATGTACCATATTGAATTTACCATATCTTATATGTTTCATATTTATATTAACGCTTTAGCTTTAAATCTCATTTTACTAACGATACTAACTATTATAAGTTTAATAAAACAATAATATTTCTGAATAATCTTCTAAACTTAACACTTTTAAGACGTGTATTTGTCGCCCCCTTGTGGTAACATTGGCTATTATATGGCACATACGATTTGTACATTTTATTCTTTCAATAATCATGTTGTAAATCATGTCGTAACGTGGTATTAAAATATTCAACCAACTTGGGTCATTGGACAAACTACTTCTGTTTCCAAATTTTCAGTTTTTGTTAGTGTTACATTGAGCTATAGCCTGTATATATTGGTATTCTACTTTCATAATACATACAAACAAATAAATTAATCAATAAAAATTGCACTTAACAAAAAAAACAACACTGAAATTTTACCTTAACAACTTTTGTGCTTTTTCTCCCACTTCAGTGCCATTTGTTTGTTAAAATAAACTGTTTTTATTCATTAACCATCATCCTATTCTTCGTTGGTCCCATGCTTATGTAGGTTGCTAAATTAGTGAGGTACAACTTATTTTACCTCTGTTTTTTAATCTCGTAACAGGCCTGGCTAACTCATCTTCCTGCAGACTGGAGCAGGCTCTGGTTGAGGATCCCCGCCCATGGCCCCACCACACATCTCACACAAGTGTGGCAGAAGCGCAGTCCGGACGCGCCGTCATGTCGCTCCTCTCATCTAGTCAAATCATTAATTCACCATTCAGATTAATCTTTAGCTCCTAGTGGTTCTAAATCCTTATGTAAGACAATTAAGGACCCTGGTTTGTGTTTGTCACGCTGTGCGAGTCTGGAGAGAGCTAGCAGCGTTAGCATTAGCCACATTAGCTCCGGAGCAGCGGCAGTGACAGAGGCGGGCAGAGCTCAGAGGTGAGACTGTTATTTTGATGACAACACTGTAGACTGTATGTGCAAACCATCTGCTCTATAGTATCACTTCCACTGGTGTGACAGGACATTAGAGGTGCTTGGACAGCAACGCACAGAGGTGGGTAGATACTTGAGTGTTTGTCGGACGCGTTATGGGCAGAATGAAGACAGTTAAATCGTTTTCTCGACGTTGTTGTATGTGGCCCGCGTAGGAGCTAGTTAGCTTAGCCACAGCTAACCGCAGCACCAGGGACCAACACAGGGAGTCCCAAACTTTCACACTAGTGATGATACAAAGAGTTCATTTAGTGCAAGAAAAAAATATCACATACAACAATACACAATGCAGCTTTTATACACTTTAACATTTTCTTTTTATTAATACTTATAACTTGTGTTGCAGTTTTTGACTGTTGTATTTATTATCATTGTAAACAATATGACAAATTTTAACTCTTCAAATAACGTCTTTCATTTTTTTTATATTCAAGCATTTTGTTGTGTGCATATTGTTTTTGACTTTATTTCGTCATATTCTCAACATTTTAACTTTGATAAAACACCTTTTCAAATGGTTGTTTTCCTTTGTTTTAGACGGCAAACCTACACATGTCTCTAGGAGTTGCACAGAGGATTTGAAATGTCTGTGGATGAGGAAACCATCAAAGCTGGCAGTCCCCAGGCCAGTTCAGCGTCATCACTCCAGTTATCAGATTGCACTGGAGGTTATGCTAATATTTCTCCAATTGTAGCGGATACTGTTGCCACACCAGACTTTGCTGCTGCTTGTCCTTTTCCTGACTCTGCTGCCTCGCCGAAGCACACAAGCACTATGGACGCCCTCACTCCTGAACCTGCCATGCAGAGAGCCAGAGGAAATGATGGTAACATTAACCGTAGAAACAGCTGCCATCCTTCCAAACAACAACAACAGTCAAGAGTAACAAAACGGCGCAACACATCAAGCTTTAGCTTCAAGCACCCAACATCTGGCAAAAGAAGGCGAAGGGCCAACTCTGAGAGTGACTCTGTCCTACCAACAAACTTTCTCTTGGGTGGAAATATTTTTGACCCACTTAATCTCAACAGTCTCCTGGATGAAGAGGTTAACAAAGCTTTGAACGCAGAAACACCTAAATCCTCTCCACTCCCTGCAAAGAGTCGAGACCCAGTGGAAATCCTCATCCCACGGGACATTACTGATCCACTCAACCTGAACAGTGGCATTGCAGATAGCAGCGTTTTGGTTTCCCCGTACAAGAGTGGCGGCAAAAAGAGACACCGTAACAGGCATCATGGAGGTAACAGTTGTAGTAACAGTATTTCAGTTTCACAGCACATTCTGTCTGATTTTGGGAGAAATGAAGCCAAAACAAGTTCTTGCACACAACATGGTGATGCATTGCCCTCCTCTTCTGCACAAAATGTCTCCAAAGAGTCGGAAGGATCCCGAGTGGGGGAGTCTCGTGAACACTTGACTGACTGCTCTGGGAGCTACAAAGAAGAGATGTCTGTAGAGGAGTTCAGCTCCTCTGTGATAGGAACGAATCAGCACACAAGCAAACGCAAACGAAGGCGCAACTCGGGCAAGATGGACCTTCCAATGACCCATTCTACTCCAGTTGTAAAGTCTGTAAGAGATGGTAGCACAGGAACATCACAGTCTTTTAGCACTCCAAAATGTGGAGTCAAAAGTGGTCAAGGAGGTCGGCCACATCAACAACCACAGCGGCAGAGGAAGAAGTTTCAGTACGGAAATTACAACAAGTACTATGGCTATCGTAACCCAGGTGCAATTGAGGATCTGCGCATACGAGTTTTCAAACCTGAATGGTTTAAGGGGAAAGATGTTCTAGATCTGGGCTGCAATGCCGGACACCTCACCCTTTATATTGCCAAAATGTTTCAACCCGCACACATATTGGGCCTGGACATAGACGGTGATCTGGTGTATGGAGCCCGAAAGAACATTCGCTATTATCTGTCTGAGCTGCAGACAGAAGAAGCCAGACGAGAGGTTCAGGAGAAAGAGAGCATAAAAACAGAGGGGAGGGATGGCACAGACACAGCCACAGAAAACAGTCACAATGAAGCTGTGGGAAAGACTGAGAATGGGCAGCTGGGGAGAGCGGAGAGTGGCCCTGCAGAGGCTGTAAAAGACAATGACAGTCACACAAGTGCAGCTGGCAACCAGAGACAGGAGCCCCCTGCTGGCCAGTCAGTCAACTCCACTTTTCCAGTGTCGCTGCGCATTTCCAGAGGGCCCATAGCTGCACCTCCACTGACAGAAGTAACCAGTGCGCCGCCTGGACTCTTCCCTTCAAATGTGTCATTTGTGAAGGTGAGATACAGACTGCAGTACTGTCACTATTTATTTTACAAATTTCTTCTCATTCTATGTTAAAAAACCTCTGCTTAAATTCTTTTTTGTCATCACAGTACATTGTTTTTGTTTAATCATGTAATCTTTACATGCATGTTTATTGTGGAATTGTTGTAAGATTTCGGTTGTTTTAACTGATTGCCACTTCTATTTTAGGCCAATTATGTCCTGGAGAATGACCATCTTCTTGTGACTCAGCGTCCAGAGTACGATGTTATTCTGTGTCTGAGCGTCACCAAATGGGTTCACTTGAACTGGGGCGACGAAGGCCTCAAGCGTCTGTTTAAAAGAGCCTACAGACATCTACGTCCTGGAGGGATGTTCATCCTAGAGCCTCAGCCCTGGGAGTCGTATGGCCGCAAGAAGAAAGTCACTGTAAGCATCTAAATTGTGACAAACACCACTCACCCCAACATTAAAATCATATGGGAAAAGCCACTTCTAAATTAAGGCAAGACAGGGTTATTACACGATTTACTTCACGCTCCATAATGAGAACGCTTCCTGCGGAGGTTGTAGAAGACGATGACTGTCACACGAGTGTGGCCGGCAGCCAGCTACCGGAGCCTCATTAAGAGACATTAATAATTTAATTTCAGCCGTAGTAAATTCCTAATTGCAACAATTTGATTTTGAATTTTTTTACTGAGAGCAGCTGATGGCTGATAAGCATAGGGCCGGTTTGGATAGATTTGAAATTTATGATCTACATACAGAAAGTATATCAAATTATATGATATACTTTCCGTACGAAGAGCAGTACGCTATAGACAGAAATTGATTTCACAGAAATTTAATAATAAGAATTAATATTGATAGAAATGATCTACATCCACTGTCCCTCCAATCCATTAAGGCCATGCCATCACATTTTGTGCTGTGGCTCTTGTTATGGACTCAGGCTAATGCTGCATTACATTGCTCAAACAAAGCTACTGTACATATTTCTCAAAACAAAGTGACTTCAGTATTATTGGTTTTAAAGTATCACCACTTTTCTTTTTTCAAGGAAAGTACTTACAGGAACTACCGCAATATCACCCTGAAACCTGAGCACTTTACATCTTATCTCACGAGTGAGGTGGGATTCACAAGTTATGAGTACCTAGGAGCCCCCAAATCTGCAGTTAAAGGTAATACAGCCCTTTCCCAAATTATATCCCTTATAGTAGTACATGTGTATCATTCTCTTACTCTGAATGTTGAGTTTGTGTTTTCTCCTCTCATTATAGGTTTTCAGAGGCCTATTTACTTGTTCCACAAATGATATCTTTGAATGTGAAGAGTCTCTGTCAGCATCATACAGACCATCCAGCCAAGGCCTGCACTACAAACAGTTGTGCCAAATGACTGCACTCAGGAGTCAAGTCTGAGTGCAACAAAAGGGACCAAATATGCATGAAGAGGAGAGTTGAGTGTAATTCAAAATGTCAGAACAGCCAAACGCAGACATTGGTCAGACTTTCTTGTATTCTCTCATAATGTCGTAGCTGCAATGGCATGTCTTCGCAGCTGTTACATGTTCAGAGCCTAACCATAGACTGTATATGTTCTATATACAGTCTGTTGTTATAGTTCATACACAGTCTATGAGCTGATGACGACCATCACCATGTTCTCTTCATGCTTTGTCAGCAAATGTTGTGTAAGGCCTTTTAATGCCGTTAAACTCAGAACAATTCTATCCCAAATTCACCAAACCTAAAATAATAAATATAAATAATAAATCGCAACATGCACAATAATGTACAAACCTTTTGGAAGCCAGCCACATCTCTTAAATGGGGCAGGTAAATAAAATATTGTTGATTGTTAATTGTTGACAGAAAGTTGAAATGTTTCTGCCATATTTAAAGCTGAAGGTTCCCTTTGGCTCTTTGTGGTGCAGGCTGAGGATATCAAGTGTAAAATCCAAGAAGCATTGGCTTCTTATCAGTTGCACTTTCTTTGTGAGCTTTGTATGGTCTAATATTGCACTGACTGATGATATTTTTACATCTGGAAATGGAGGCATTAATTCAAACAGTATTGGATTGCATTCATTAATTTGTCAAAATAATAATATGTTTGAGGAAACAATTAAATTACATTTTATCATTTTTATAAAATGAAAAGTATGACTTTTTATTAAATGTAACTGAACTGTTTGTTTTAAAGCATCGGGAAGTATATTCCAGATTCTGTCACAGTTCCTCCGCAACGACAAAAGTTGGAGTGTAGTAGCTCTTGTGACTCAGTCTTTGTGATTGTACTTAAGCACTGCACATTTCTGTTCATTTTTTTCTTATTATAAACAGATGGGGCGTTTGGGTCAAATGCATCCTTTGGGTACATGACGGCTATATTTGCTGTATGCTTTTTAGTAAGTGATCTATGTAAATATGTTGCTTTTTTACTTTTATTTGTTTGAAGTTTATAACTTCTTATTTTACATATTTTTGTGTTATAATTGCTAATCAAGGTATGAAATTAGATTGTGAACAGCAATGATAAGTTGTGCGCTTTTTTTTTTTTTTTGGTCTGGCAGATGTTAAGTTATTAGATTTGATCTTTGCATTTTCTAAAATGTTTCAAAAATGTGATGCGGCACTCTCCTTTAACATGAGATGAAAACCTCTTTTATGACTGTTTTATAAAGAAACAATGACAGTCTTGCTGCTTGATTACAAAATAATTTGAAAATGGCGCCAAATGGCCATTGTCATCGCTACATAAGACAATCAAATTCTCAGGCTTACTACTGATTTTCAATGATCAGTTAAAGGATTTTGCATTTTGAAAATGTTTATGTTCCCAACTTTACTTAGACAAAAATTATCAGCATTTCCACATTTTTGAAACATTTATTTTTATATATGTAAAGTTCAAAACCCCTTGAAAACCAGAGAATTTAAAGAGATGTTCAAATTTGGAAAATCTGTTAAATACAGACTCAATCAAATTAATGTTCAGTTCACTTTCTTCTCATTAATATGGGTCGGCTGTTTTTCTACTTAATGTGATAATTTGCTGTCAGCGATGTTCACCCTTTTAAAGGGAGCCCGAGATACTGGTTACATAGTTAAAATTGTTTATGGAAGTAACATGTTTTGCCATTCTTTCACACATTTTAAGGATTTTCGGAATGTTTAAAGAACCAATTCCCAAATAATTCAAGACTATAGTAACAGTTTTAACTATTTTTGTCCTACCACATCAGTACTGACAAGTGAGTGCAGGGCTACATTTTAAATAATCTTTTGGCTGATAAGTATTGTCCCTTACTCTCTGAGTTTATTGCCATGTGTATTGTGAAAATATGGCAGCTTTGTGTCAACACATTGGTCACAACCACTGCATTGAACAGTACAAAGATTTAGCAGCTGACAATGCACAATACAATGACTCTGTTTACAAATAGCATTCATACCTCAAACACCTACTGACCCAGGGTGTTCTTCAGATTCTGCTCCTTTTTTGTACTGATCGTTTTAGTTTAGAGACATATTTGCCCTTGAAAAGTTTCATCATGTCCGATATTTGACCTTGGCATTGGCAGACATGACGATGTGCTTAGCTGTTTTGATGGCTGGTGGGTGCATATGTCTGGTTTAGACAATGTGGTCCAGACAGGCCGTCCGAGCGGAGAGATGACATAAACAGGGCAGAGACATCATTCACCTTTCATTCACAAAAGCTCTTTACCATCACAGCTGTTTGGGTCGGTCACTTGACCATCATTGTCTCCCAGAGCAGTGCAGTGTGCAAGCATGCCAAAGCCAACTCTACTGCTCTCCTGATTGTACCTAGAGTCAAGAGAGACCACACCCAGACCAAGAGACATCCCAACATAATAGAAATAAAGACACACAAAACGTTAACCGATTTATTTGGGGTATTTTGCTGAGCCTTATGATCAGATCAGGAACTTATATTTTGATCATAGGCTTCATTTTGAGAACTGGATCGTCCCCCTGAGGTCTGGCCTCCTTCAGGAGTCACACAAGGTGTTAGCGTATGGCACAGCATCTAAGCAAAGGACAAGGACATTTTTATAACTAAATCCATCTTGACTGTGGGAGAACAGTTTGATCTACCTGTATCTGCGAGGGCAACCATGATGGCCAACAATGTACTCCTGAGCATAACAGAACCGTCTGCAGAGTCCTCTATACCCACAAGTCCAGTACTGCATCTCTGGATCAGTTCCTGCAGGTACACAGACATTGGAATTACAAACAACAAGAAATGTTGATTCATTGAAAATATTTTTTGGTGTGTGTGAATGTGACAAAAAAGTGAAATAATACAAATTAACCACTGACTCTTTAAAGAATATTAGAAGCACTGAAAGTCATCAGACCGATTCAAAGACGTTTGATCAGGTTGTTCTTTTAGATTTTCCCATTGCTTTGTTTCAAATGTATTTCACACAGTTTTTTGTGTAAATTGCTTACCTTCCCCGTCTGGCATCATCAGAAGAAGCACAAGGAGAAAAAAGCTCAGTCCCTTCATTTTGGGCAACATGCAGCTTTCAGACCTGCTGCTGGCAGGCTGATGCTGCATTTATACACCTTTCAAATGGGGGAGGAGTCCATGCCTCTGCCTCACTGACAATAACAGTCACTGAGTGGGTCCCATGTTATTACAACATACACATCATACAACAAAAGTTTAAAACTAATTAAACTATGGAATTATGCATACCATGTAGACTTTTAGATTATTAACCCACAGAAAGATGAGCCTAGTGTACTCTCAGTGTTGCCTACTTCTCATAAAATTTAACGCCTCAGTATTTTTTTTTTTTTTTTTTTTTTTTTTGGCCAAAAATAGTCTGGACAAAAAAATGATATATTATTGCACATCTCCACAAACCTAACTCGTACTTGGCCCATGAGGAGTCTCTGGGCTCAGAGACTTCTCACATGCCATACTGAGCATATGTCTCAGTATGGCATAAAACTTGGAGAAGGGTTAGGGTTAGTCTTAGGGTTACTTTCCATGGAATCATGCAGTGGACGTGCCACCTCCAGAAAATGACATACTGTTGGTTTAATTCCTACATTTTCTACCTGGTGTATTTGTATGCTTTGCATTTATTTAATTAATTATTTATCATTTCATCATATATATAGATAGATAGATAGATAGATAGATAGATAGATAGATAGATAGATAGATAGATAGATAGATAGATAGATAGATAGATAGATAGATAGATAGATAGATAGATAGATAGTGTTCAAAACCACAAGACTAATGACTAATGGTGCACGTGTAATAACCGTAACTGTCCAACAGGATGCTGAGATGATGTTTGTTTAACACAGATTAATAGTGTTTTACATGTCCTGGAAGAATATATTTGTTAAAGGAGTTAATAATGGTTTAACTCTAAACTATGTTGAGTGCACGCAGTTGGTTGTTGGATCCTGCCCAATCACGGGTCTGCCTGTATTGTGCGCATGCGCACTCTGCACTGCTCGGCTCATAAAGTGGTGGCACGACCGACCGCTTTATCTCCAAGATGGCGGACCTTCTAGGCTCGATCTTAAACTCGATGGAAAAACCTCCTACAGTCGGCGATAAAGAAAGCCGACGGAAGGCCAGAGGTAATTCTCAGCTACATAAATAAGGACTTAAATATATGACTGCTGCTTGGGGACGAGAAAACACAGTCCTGGAGTCACTGTCACTGGCCGTTTGCGCTGAAGTAAACTAAAGTGGGTTAGGACCGCCTCATGGGGATGTCCTACACACTCAGGACATACAACACACACAACAATGATCCACTGCTACATACAGCACAGTTTCATCTGCTGCTTCCCTTTATCACAGTCTATTGGACTTTAAAAACTAAGAATGGCGTCCAATGCCTTCTAGAAGAGAGAGGGAGGACATATGTAGCTAAGGAAGTTTGTGGTTGTCATATATTAAATCCTGAGGCCAAATCATATTGTAATAATAAAACTGTTCACGAATAGGAAAATAATGTGTGAGCTTATTTGCAATACTGTAGCCAGTAATATTTTGTATGTGCAGTTATGTGTTTGATATTCACCTTTTTTGTTTTGTTCCAGAGCAAGCGGCTAGACTAAAGAAAATGGAGGAAGATGACAGAAGAAAGAAAGCAGAGTTCAGGAAAAAAGTAGGTTGCTTTTATTGAATTGCACTGACGTTGACGGTTCAAATCCCACCCTTTTGTGCCTGCTGGGTAAATATTGTTCCACAAAGCCTTATCTTCCTCTGGCAGCCACATTTATGCCATTCTGTCCCCTGAGGTATCTCACAGTAACTGAGATATTAATGATATATGAAATGTTTCATATCATATTTTGTTCATGTTTCAGATGGAAAAAGAAGTGTCAGATTTTATTCAAGACAGTAAAGAACAAAAACGAAAATACAACCCTATGGGCAAAATAGAAAGAAGTATACTGTAAGTAATACTTACCCTGACCTAAACCGGGTTTCTGGAAACTTGTGACAACGCTGTTTTCTTGCAGGCATGATGTAGCAGAAGTGGCCGGGTTGACCTCTTTTTCATTTGGGGAAGATGAGGAGAGTCGTTATGTTATGCTTTTTAAGAAGGTGTGTATAATTGTTGTAGAAACCCATAGCTATGATGTATGGACATTATTTATGAACCTGCTATGTCTACACTGCAGGAGTTTGCCCCTTCAGATGAGGAGTTGGAGGCATATCGTAAAGGAGAAGAATGGGACCCAAAGTTAGCAGAGCAACGCCGCAGACTAAAGGTGTGATATTTTTATTATTCAGTAAAAGTTTGAGAAACTTGTTAACCTAAACTGCAACAAAACATTGATCTATAGTATCTTTTCTATCTCACAATAGGAGCAAGCAGCAATAGAAGAAGCTGAAGCCCAGAAGTCTAAGAAGTCTGAAACGTGTCCCAACACCAACTACAGAGACAAATACAGTCACCTTATTGGCACATCAGCAGCCAAAGACGCAGCGCACACATTAGAGGCCAACAGCGCTTATGGCTGTGGTAAGTGTTCTGCAAAATCAATGAAAACTATCAACTAATCACGTATTATTGAAGAGGCTTATTGAAGTTTTTTTTTTTTTTACTCTTCCATTCAGTTCCAGTGGCAAACAAGAGGGACACGCGCTCCATAGAGGAAGCTATGAATGAAATAAGAGCAAAGAAACGACAAAAACGAGATGATGATACAGGGGCACAAAGCAGTAGCTCCTGAGACGGCACTGTTTCTCACTTGTCTCTGCTGTTGTGAGAGTGAGTGTGTGTGTTTGTGTGCGTGTGTGAGGGAGCATGCTCATCTGCAATATTCATTCATTATAACTGTGTGACAGTCGTTAGTGGGGAATTCTCAGGTGGCACAATTTTAACTGTGGATTACATTATCTGTGGCTGTCTTAATGCAACATAATTTTAACATTCACTCAATATAAATCCTCTTTCATGTGGTCATAGGACGTATTTGGGCATTTAGTATTATTTTATTTTTTAGAAAAGGGGTTTTATGAAGATTAATGGTTTTAGTCTAAAATCAAAAGATGCGTTGGTAAATAAAATTCTAAAATTTCAAGCTTGTTTAAAAAAAGTCAGTGTTAACCAGTTTTAAAGCCCATTTAATGTATTATCGAACTTGATAAAATGTCACTGTCTTGAAGTATCCTATCAATTATCTGTTACAAAAACGTTAACATGTTGAAAGCCACACCATGTCTTGCAATTATTGTTGAATTATTAAAATGTTGCAATTTAGAAGCAGTTATTGTTATTGTTTATTTCTTTTTTTCTGAATGTTTAATTCTTGAAAAACGAAATTTGAAGGGAGAAAAATAGATAATTTAAAAAAATGCGGCACGGTAAGTTCAGCACCGGAAGTTAATGTGGTGACCCGGAAGCATTGTGTTCTCATCCTGAATCCAGTTTATTGTGAGTCAGCAAGAGTTTGAATCTTTCATTTCTAAACTCGACTTTTGATGTGATTGACCCGAGGCTCGGGGGCTTTGGTCGCCATGAGCCCCTTTCTGAACCTGCACGTGGAGCTCACCGCGGTCATGGACAGTCTCGTGCGCGCGGCGGTGACGGAGCTCCAAAGACTCAAACAGATCGAAGAGGTGAAAGGACTGGATACAGACACCCAACAACACACCATGGTAAAGATACACACTTGTATGCATAAGGGATTGTTTGTTAGACGCATCGATTCAATGAAAATATTTAGCAGGTAGAGTCATTAAAAAGAAACAAAACGTACTTTGAAAGTACAAAAGACAACGTAGATGGCCTCCTTGTAATAACTTGCTGATATTGTTTAGTTATTCATAATGTGATCAGTGTGCAACGCTTTGATCCAGGTGCAGTTTGCCTCAGTTATGGAGACTCTGGGCAACGAAGCTTTGGGAAAAATCATCTGCGTTTTGGACACAGTCGCAGTTGAAATGAAACTGGACAAACTCAACAATCCTCCTGCAACAAATCCCCATGTTCTGTACATCCTTCAGGGCTCCAAAGTGGGTAAGTATTTGTCATGTTTCATGACCATTTCTAGTTGTGCATTTCAAAAGGTCATGCTAAGAACAATGAAAGTTTCGTAATAAGAATTTCCCAGCGGAAACCCTTTATTTATTATTTACCAATATGTAGTTAAGACTAACATGATGTTTCCTGTTTTGTTCAGGGGTTGAGCATTCATATGGTGCAATTCACGAAGGCAACAAGGCCCAGCCCGTTACTAAAGACCACTGCTATGGAACATGTGACGAGATCTCTGTCAAAGATCTGTTCACTCTGAAGGATACCGGCTGTGCTGCCGTCAGTGTTCAAGACCAATGGGGAAATATTAGCCTGAATACTACTGTAAATAGTAAGTGAAACTTCACATTGTGTCGGTGGAAACTGTCAAAATATAAGCCCAGGTCTGTGGTTCTCAATCTTTATTCCTTGAAGTCTCTCACTACATGCTACATTCTTACAAGAATGTAGCACAATATATAAATTATTAATTCATAAATGGAGTATCATTTTTAGCTTTTGCTGTCTGCCAATATAATATCGTTAATATTTGGAGAAAAAAATCTTGAAATTTGAATGACCTTATACCCAAATCGTGTTTTGAATTTTTATTGTTCAAATCAAGTTATTTAACAGGATTCATGCGAAATGTCAACATGTTCTTATCCATATTGAGTCAATAGACCATTAATGAGTCTGGATTTTAGTTGTTGGAGCAGATTTAGGCTTTGCTCTTCCTCTATGGATTGACACTTTGTTTGTTTTGTCCTGTTTGTTTCAGAGAGGCAGCGTTCAAATAAGACAAAGCTCAAGAAGTCTAAGGTTAAACCTCAAGACAATTATTCTCAAAGACATGTGGACATGTCTGAACATCTGCCAAATCTGAATGAAGACCAATCAGAAAAGGAGAAGAGAGCAGAGCCAGTTTCTGTCAAAATCAAATGTGAAAATGAAAACGAGGTTTCTAGTTTAGAAAGTGAGTCTTCGTTTGTTCAGTGTGTAAAAAGATAACTGTATTTCTATCATAGTTACTGATAACATGTAATTCTTGTATTTTGCAGGAGCTGGAGAGACGTGTGACTCTGTGACTTCTAGCCCTAAGTCCTTTACGTTAGCTCATAGTCCCTCACCTTTTGTACTCAAGACATTGAGTTTCAACTGCACCATCTGTGACATAGGTTTCAGCAGTGAGTTTGCTTTCAGAGTGCACATGTGTTCTCACACTGGGGACAAGCCCTTCAAATGCCCCACATGTGACACCAGTTTCTGTAAGGCCAGGTCCTTGAAGATGCACATGTACAAGCACACAGGAGACTATCCCTTCAAATGCCCAGAGTGTGGGAAGGGCTACACTGATGGAGACAAGCTGAAGGGGCACCTGAGTGTTCACACAGGGCAGAAACCCTTTGACTGTAAAGTGTGTGGAAGCTCCTTCACAGCCAAGACCAACCTGTACCGCCACATGCGCTCGCACACCGGCACCAAACCCTACACGTGCACAGAGTGTGGGCGGAGCTTCACACGCTCCAGGACTCTCAAAGATCACATGGCCATTCACTCCGGAGTACGCCCGTTCAAATGCTCTTTCTGTGACCGCTCCTTCAACCATAAAGTCAATCTACTGGTCCATGAGCGCATCCACACAGGCGAGCGGCCCTACATCTGCTCTCTCTGCTCAAAGACCTTTCGCACCACAGTGGCGCTGCAGGTTCACCAGCGTGTGCACACCGGGGAAAAGCCCTACACTTGTGACGTGTGTGGCCGAGCGTTCAGCCAGCAGAGCAGCCTGTGTGTGCACAGACGCGTGCACTTGAACGAGCGCAACTATGTCTGTCACGCCTGCAGCAAGACTTTCAACAACCCCCAGAACCTAAAGCTGCACCTGCGAGTGCACAGCGGAGAGCGGCCTTATGCCTGCGGGCTGTGTGACAAAACGTTTGTCCAGAACGCACACTTACGCACACACATGATGCACATGCACTCAGGAGTCAAACAGTGCATGTGTGAACACTGTGGTAAAGTCTATGCAGACAAACGAACGCTCCGAGTGCACAAGTGTGTGTACAAATGATCTGTGCTCTCAGACATCTAAAAATAAACTTTATTTTTATTTATATAAACACTTGTTTTCTCCCACGGACTTTGCAAAATGCATTTTGATGGCATTGTTATTATTTGAAGCTTTAAATGTATTAAGATGTTTATTTTAAAAAATCAATAAAGAATTATACAATTATACAAATATTTCTCACCTTTGTCCTCAATAGGATCGAGTTATGATGACTCAGTTTCATTCTATAGTTTTCTTAGCGTACACTGTGAATCATAGAACACTATCATCTCTAAAAGAAGTGTTTTTTGTTTTTGTTACTGAAGTACTGATGTAAACTCGTCCTGCTTGCACCTGCTTCGCCTTTAGAGGGCGTTGTCACACAGACAATAACAGACCTGCGCCGTATTGTGCTTTTTGCGCCTCTCCAAACTTCGTGTCCCGCAGATGCACGTTTATGGAGCCTCGCAGACACTGTCACGCACATGTAAAACATGAAGCCAGCGTGTCTTTTCTTGTTCATCATTTGGTTTGCAGATGCTGAACTGAAGCCGCGGAAAGGTAGGACTATCAGCTTCTTATTGTCCTGCATTAAAGGCATGAAACTGTTTAATTTTAGCCTTTAGGGTTATATATTGATTACCCAAGACTGATTTCATCTGTAGGGCTTTTATCTTTTTTATATAGTTAAATCAAATGCTTCTGTCTTTTGTACGTGTACTTTGTTGACGCACAGGTCGTGGAGTCGTTTGCACTTTTAAAAACAAGACTTACAACTTGGGGGACAGTTGGCACCCGTATTTGGAGCCGTTTGGATTCGTGTATTGTATGAAATGCGTCTGCGCTGAGGTACACTTCACTGTTTGAGTTGTTCAAAAGAGAAATGTGACGAGCGCTGACCGGAGCTTGTCTGCTTTAGACTGGACACTCGAAATGTAGCACCATCAGGTGTCCAGCTCTGTCCTGTGACACCCCTGTGGTGGAGCCTCAGCAGTGCTGCCCCAGATGCACAGGTAACACTGTCCACGAGACTGACAAGGCTCACGATCACAAAAGGCTTTTGCCATTGTCAGAGAACAAAATCCACAAACTAGGAACTTGCTTTGGGGAAACAATGAATAATAATAACAGCAAAATATAGGCTATGAAAAAATAAAATAAGGCATACATTAAAATAAGGAGTCACTGAGATGAAATAAATTTAGACTTAGACCTAATACTTTGACTGAATATATACATAATTTACAATACGCTATTGGGCATGCACACCTAGACAACGATAGCACCAAAACTGGACAAAAGAGTTAATACTTCTCCAAATAAAATTCTAACTAATTTAACCAAAACTAAACAAAGTCTAAATGTTTATTTTTTACTGTTTTCCCCATAAATTATAATTAGGAAGTTTGTTTTTGTTTTTTTAACCATTTTTTTATCCTGTTAAAATCTGTGTGAAGTACTCTTTTTTTTTAAAGTAATTTCTCTTGTGGATCAATGCATTTTGTCTGAGTTTAAGATTGTGTACAGGTATAACTTGTATAACATATCCTATTTATAGTGGACTTCAACTATATTTCATCCTGTCTCTGATTAAAGCGCTCAGCCAGTGCAACATATTTCACACTTTTATATTTGAATCCAAAATAGATGATAAGCCCGGATCAGTCATATGGACGTTAGTGAACCGCGACTATTTGTGCCTTTTCAGATGAGCCTAAGTTCCCCGCTGCTCTCAGGGCTTCAGTAAAGACCTGCCGCTACAACGGGACCGTTTACCAACCAGGAGAGAGCTTCACCAAACACGACCTGTTCCCGTCCAGACACAGGAACCAGTGTGTCCTGTGCACATGCTCCGTAAGTCCACTCAACTCATAATAGTGTCCAAAACAAAAAGGAAGAAAATGTATTTAATTGAGGTTTTCCTGACAATTATTGCAGTTGCATTTCAATTTGCGATTCATGTTCTAATTATAGGATTCTGTTCAAAATTTACATTCAAATTGTAAAAAGTGTTTGTAGTTTTTATGCAGAATAAAACTGGATATGTTGCTGTTTGTGGAGGAAATTATGGTATTTTAAAAAGTGTATCCCCATGCGATTTGCTAATTGAATCCATTCAAATTGCAATTTTGATTTGATTGCGATTAATCTTGCAGCTCTAATTCAGAGCTTCTGTGTCTGCACTACTGTTTCCGCTATTGTGATTGAGTTTGAAATAAGTTTGTCTTATATCCAGTGGTAGAAGAAGTATTCAATTTGTTACTGAAGTAAAAGTACAGCTACAGAAGCAAAACATTTTACCAAAAACTCAAAGTAAAAGTAAAAGTATTGCATATCAAAATCTACTGTTAAAGTAAAAAGTATAAAATATTTTATAACTTATAAAGA